>LOJH01004786.1:0-35547 GCA_001685095.1 Ellobius talpinus
ATTAACTATCATCCTGTATAATAATACTTGATTTTGGAAATATTTTCAGATATTCACTGTAATCTTTAACTTTTGCAATCATCAAAGATTGTTCCTTTTATTTAGCCTCTCAATGATTTGTTTTTGCAGTAGATGAAGATAGTCAAGAAATAAAAACTCCCTATTTCTCTTTAAAGAAAATATAGTAAGGTTGAATAAAGAAAATAAAGTATGGTTTGACATGTCATTGTGGAAACAGGGGAGATTGCTCATGGAGCCATAAGAACTGATCTTGCTGTGAACCTGTGTTTTGTTCCTACCACTATGTCAGACAGCTCACAACCATTCTAACTCCAGCACAGAGTGAGATTTTCCTGTAGGTTCTACAGACACCTGAGCTCATATGTGCACATACCCACATATAGACACACAATACATAAATAAATTCTAATATTACATTTAAATACGCAAATCTCTCTTTTAACTAACCAGAGCAGAATTTAAATCCTGAAGAGTTAGAGTGTAAAAGCCAATCAATTAATGGCAGTGATGTATGTATGCTTGCAGGTATTAATAAATCCATGGTCTTTCAAGAATTATTAAGATAATTCTTTACGTATTTACTACTCTCTCATTAGATCTTAGTTCCACTTTATTTATTGGGATGTCAACAGTGTTTTAAGAAATAAATTAACAATGGAGTCGCCAGTAGTTGATAGGAGAAAATAATTGTCAAGTTAATAAAAGGAACACAAATGGACAATCACACAGCTATGTGTGTTTGATGGTGTTGTCTATAGTATTTTAAGACTCGGATGGACATTGAGAATTTTCTAAGTGGAGATTGATACTGCTATACACAAACCCCGTTTAGCACTCTGGCTCAGCAATTCCACTAATTCTGTGGCCTGATGTAAGGTGTTCAGGGGATGAGAGATTCTCCTGGGTAAATTACAGTAAGGGACACAAGGAGGCTTTATTTGAAGCAGCAGAATATAAATTGGGTATTTTGCATTAAGGCTGTTGGAATGAACAGTGGGAGTATGTAATCTGTGGTCATCTAGGGAGATTTAGTCAACATGAGCATTTGGTTTTACTGTGCTTAGGATAAATGATGCCTGGAAAAATCACCATTTTGTCGTCAGACCAACTGTTGACACCTCAAACTTTGTCAGACTCGGTACTCTTAGCAATTTTCTACCAAATAACTCTACTGTGAGGATAACCCAGTGCTTTATGTGACATCTCACAGAGTCACTGAGCTCAATCCTCTGTCTGCTTTAGGAGAGTCACCCACCCACTCATTCAGTTTCTGTTGTGACAAAAAAGTCAATCTTCACACATTCATGAATTCAAAGAAACAACTTTATCTAGTTATAAACTATTTCATTGTCTTATAGACAAACTCATAGTGCTTTTAAGAAACAAAATTGGTTCAGACTTTACCCACAGTAAAAAAAAGGGAATATATTCAGTGAAATTAACAAGGTGCAGATATAAGTTCAAATGAAGTTAGAAATTTTAGCAATGTTTTCTGTTGTAAATTTATTAGCAAAGGTTTTATTTTCTCATATTTTCAATTATTAAAGACACAATAGCATAAGGTATCTCTAATACTATTACTTTCCATTAAAGAGACTATATATATATATATATATCCTCTTATAATCTCTTTAATTAATGAAAGTCAAGATCTTTATTGTGCATAAACAGTACCATGTTGCAAAGTATAATTAAACAAATCATGGTGTTATAGAAAAATTAATATAATTCTGGGCCTTTTAATTCTTGCTTAGTGGTCTCAAAGGATAGATAAACTCAAACTTATGAAGATGATTAGCATGAGCATATAAGACTAAAACAAAAGTCCATCATGCTCTTTGGTTCTCTTTTGTCCTAAGATTTACTTAGGGTTTTTTTTTTTGTGCTACTGGTCAAAACTAGGGCCTCACACATGCTGGGCACATGTTCTATCGGTGAGCTACATGCCCAGGCTAGCATTCTTTTCTTAAAAATAAGAGTGCCTAAATGACAAGGACTTTGTCTTGGATACTTGAAACTTTATTAAAACATCAATTAGTTTTGTTTTACTGGCCTTAACATACCTCATATTTTGCTGATTCGTTGTATATTTTTAAATCTTTGATAAGGAATGCTAACAATAAGACATAAACATTGTTTCTGCATAATCTTCCTACATATTGTTTCAGTGCATTTTCCATATACTTTTTGTCTAGGGTATTGCTGTACATTTATAATTAATTTTCCTGCTTCTGAGTTAATTCTCCACCAAATAATATTTCCTGCTGTTAAAACCAAGGTCATGAAATTTCCCTTATTACATTTTACCTACCTCTCATCATTGAACCTACATTTAAGGACTTTGGTAGCTAGTATATTTTAAATTTTTGTATATTTTAATATATTAATCTATGCTTTGCCTATCACAGCTCCATCACCTGCTTGCTACCCATGTCTTCACTATTTCAAGCACACTGTAGCCCTGGCAGATCTTAGAAGAAGGCAAGCTTCTTGCATCCTATGACCTTGAGCATGCTATTCCCTCAACCAGATTGTTCTCTCTGTTGTCTGACTTAATTTCCTCTTAAAATAAATATTAATGACAATTCATAGATAAAGAGGACTTCTCTGCCCTTACACCATCCAAAACAAGTCTTCCTCTGCGCTTTAATGCACGTATATTTTTCTTTTTTGTCTGCCATTCTTTTCAGTCATTTTTTAAAATCCTTTATGACTAGCAGTACAACATTTATTATATTGCATCATAACTTTTGATAAGTTAAGTCTTACTACGGCCTGTAGTTTCCTTGTTTTCTTTACCACAGGAGCAAGTGGTAAGGGGATTTTGTCTTCTTTTCCATCTTACTAGTACTGTCTCTAATATTTTATTTTTCATTTGTAGACCTCCTAATACTATAACCAATAAGAGTCTTCAGTTCCTAGCTACCCACATACAGTCCTCATCACACTCTCCCTTACACACCCCCACATACAGTGACCTCTATCTGGTTTCCCTGACCTTTATAGCAGGAAACAGAAAAGAGGAGCATGATAATGACATATGAATCAATACCCAGTGTTCTGAACCTGGTTTTATCACTCATGTCATGCTGAACAAAGAGCTCTCTGTAAAGATGAGTTGTCTCAATATGCGACGTACTGAGACTGGAATGTCACTGTTATATTTGGTGTTCTCTCAGAGAATGGGTATCCTGGCATAAGGATTATCTCAGAAAGATTGGACATAGACGTGTTCCGCAGAGAGCATAGCATGGTAATTAGCACGTGCTCAGAACTGCACTGAATTCAAAGCACAGCTCCATGAGCTTGGATAAGAGATACAAACTGTCTATGTAACAAATTACAATATGATAGGTAGAGGTAATAACTGTTCTGATTTCATTGAGTTACAAGTGAGTGAGAACATATAAAATATTTCACTTTCATGGCAGGCTGGTGTGCCACTAACATAGCTGAGAAGTTCCCATGGAAGTGTCTCTGCAGTCTACCTTTGATTTTTTGTTGTCTCTCCCCTCGTTCATTCTCCTGGCTAATCCCACATGTGTTCACACATGCAGATTTTCTGACGTCTCTTCTAACATAATGAAAACGCAGGAAGATTATTAAACTTCGGCCAGTTAAGTTCTGGAACAAAATAACCTTCCCACCATGAACAGCACTGGTCCAGTTCTTCTATTTCAATTTGTCCACCACGGAAACCTATGGCCTGGTGCTTACCATGGGTCAGTGAATGGGAAACAAACCTTTAAAATCTAAACGTTAAATTTCCTAAGACTCAACCTGCCCAAACATATCAGTCATTTAGAAAAAAAAAGATTTTCTTATTTATCCTGCTCTGCCAAGACCCATCAGAAATGTTCAACAGCTTTCAATCCTATGTGGACTTACTGTCTTGTTTATGTTCTATGTAAGGAAGAACAAATCATTAAGAAACAAAAACTCAGTATATTTAAGAGTGGACACTTCTATTAAGAGGAATGAAGCTTTTAACAGCATATGGCATAGTTCTAGAGCCTTCCTCAGGAGATAGTGGTGAGATAGTTGGTTAATCAGTTTTATAAATGTCTCTCTGAATGCATTTAATGGCAGCAGGTGAGAAAAGCTAACCAAGAGAGGAGAGATTTCAGAGAAAATCAAATACTAAATGAAATATAACCTGACATTTTAGAGTATGCTCACACATAAGTTTTAAGATACTCTTTGCAAAATGTACATGATGCAATCTATTCTCATACATCTCAGAATATATTCTGAAATTGGTAGTTAATATATAAGGTGATTTTGTTTTCTAAATTAGGACAATCTGAAAATTTGTTTTGGCATCCTATTAAAATTCCTGCCTCTTTCCTAGGAAAATTATTTTCTACTAAATGCATTTTAAAATATAAGTTATAGGTTATCTAAAGCAAGATAACTTCTCCTAGGCAAAGTATTTTTTCAAGCCCATGATTTGAAAAGGGCAATCTATCATACTTTGAAAGTAAAATTGGCGTTTTCCATAATATTGGAAGTCACTGCTTTAAAGTACATAAATACATAATTCATGTGTTGTGGCTCACTGATTAAGAGAATAATTGACCATATGGGCAATACTAAAATATAGACAGTTTTGAAATATTTGCTAGAATGCTCTGATTGTGTTCATTCACCTTAGGTTTTAGAGACCATGTTCTGTTTATTTCACCAGACTCCCCTTCATTCAAAGATGGTGTTGTGAGGCTAATTTTTAAAGATAAACACATTTCGGGACCACTAATGTTTCACAACTACAGTTGCAAAAGACCAAGAAACTTCTAGAGCAACTGGATTTCCATGGTGACGTGCATATACAAATACAAAAATGATTCCCTTGATGATTGATTAGCAGAGTCAGGGCAGAGCCTGTCTGATATTTCCAAAGTTTGCTTGTGACATTCATGATGGGCTCTTTGGGGGAGAGAAGAACAGAAGGATGCCAAAAGGACTTTGATACAGGAAAGAGGTACAGCTCCTGAGAACTTCGCCTGCATGCTTTCCTGTCGGGGAGAAAAATCACGTACTTATTTTGCACCTAATAAATATTTCAGATCCATTTATGAATAATTATTGCAGTTACCATGCTTTTGTAAAGTTGCAAGGTGAAGAAATGGAAAAGGAAAGTACATTGTAGGTTCTGAGCCTGTCGCTAGCACGTCTCTGGAAACCCCCTCAGTCCACACAATAGATTAACTACCCTCTGTGCATACTATATTTTCGTTCAGCTTTTCTTATGCTGAGTCTGGGCTGAAGCAGTCGTTATTTGTGGCAGTGCCTGGGTGATTTCCTAGCCGAGCACTACTAGCTGTGATACCGGCTTTCACTGAAGCCTTATTACTCTTAAAAGAGCAATTTGGTTGGCTGCGCGGCTATTAGGATCACACAGGCAGCCTGAAAGCTGTCAGTACAACTGCTTCTCATCTTTTTCACACAGTCCTGACATCCCTTCCCCTTGCTGCTGGACACAAATTCCTGTTTTTATCGTTTTCAATCAAGCGCACGCAGGACGCTGAGGAATATTCCCACTGAAAGCAAAGTGGAGAGCAGGAATGATTTTACAGCTCCTAAAGTGGAAACAGTGCTGACTGCGGGCTGAGGAGCTGGAGCTGAATCCGGGAGAAATGTAGCTTGGCTTAGGGCTACATCAGGGAGCTGCTCCTTCAGCTGCTAAAGATGACAAAACACCACCTACCTCCGGCTTCTCAATGATTAATGCTATTTTCATAACCAGGAGGGAAGAGGATGTGAGAAATTTTGTAAAATTCACTTGTGGAAATGTTATCAACCGAGAGAGTGGAGAAAATTACTAGACTCGAACTTCTCTTCGTTTTGATGCTTTTTTTCTCTGGACCAACTCTGTGCAAGCTGACCAGGACCCCCTGGAAGGGCAAACCCTGGAAAGGGGGTAAGTGATGAAAGTTTCCAGTTAAAGGTTAAAAGGGAGCAGGCAAGGGTAGCTCATGGCAACTTGAGAACAGCTAAGGGGAGAGGAGAGGTTTCTGTTTGAAATCTGGTTTTTATTTCAGGAAAAGGGATCTGTGTGGTAGGTGGCTCAGAGGAAGAGTTGCTGTCTCTCTTACTGATATAAGTATGTGATTGCAATTTGGGCATGCCAGGCTTCCAGTGCGTTATATTATTGTTTCCAGCAGGGAGATGCTGGAGCCAGATGCACGCTGTTTGCTGTTCGAGTGCAGGGAGATGTTTGCTCTCTTTAGGAAGCTGGGTATTTTTTTTTAAAAAAAAATAAATAAATAGATTCTGAATATTCTTGAGTTCTTGGCAGATTTTGTGAAACGGTCAGAGTGATGTTCAGAGAAACACTACCAGTACTAAGTCCGTGGCTGGCTCTATCACAGTTGATGTGTTAATAAAGATAAATTGTGCTAACTTTAGTCAAAAAAAGAGGTATCTGCTGAATGAGGAAAAAGGCTTGCAGTACTTTAGAGCTTGGCCTCAGATTTACTTTGACTGTTGAAAAATTTGAGCTGCAGATTTTTGAGGCTTTGAATCTACCCTATTTCAAAGTTCATTTGGTTCTGCTTCACCCAGTGACATCTGTTTATATAAACACAAGTTATCAAGGTACATGTTCTGTGGATGCAGTAAACTAAAATGATGCTGCAGAAATATCCCAGGAGAGTGTATACATTGTAGGGAAAACCATGATGGAAGATTTTTGAGGACATTGCTGTGCATAAGCCTTCCCTTTACCTAATATTTATCTCACCTTTAAATAAAAATGTTTTCTAAATCTGTGTGCACCCCCCATATCACAACACTCACCTTTGCTTTGATGTCATATGATTATCTGAGGTTCAAGAGATGCATGTTCATTAACAAGAAGATTTAATTCTTCATCACGGTATCTCAGCAGGATTTTCTAAGTACCCTCGCCCCTTCAGTTTGATCTTTATCTTTATCTTTTTGATGCTTTACAGACATTACAAATCTTGTGCCTACATACCTTCCAGAGAGAAGTTCCAGCACTTAACTTAGAATGTTGGTGCACATCCATGAGAGGGGTGCTGGGCCAAACTATCTTGGGCCTTGTAAATTGTGTCACCACATTACTGTATTGCTCTGTGCTATCGATGTGATTTTTCACTTGTACACGGCAAGCTGTTATTTATGCTTGCCTGCATGGCAGGTTTAGGTGGCTTGGGATCCAAAGATGTATGGCTCTATTGAATCCAGGAGATGTCAGGAGTGTTAACTTATATTTCTTATATACAGTTTTCAAAGACAGTCAGTAGTTATAGCATGTCAAAGTTTAATTTCCTGTGTTAAACTTCAGCAGTGGACGCGGACCTCTCAAAACCCAGTGAGAATGTTAAATAGCTGTTGAGTTGTTCGAACGGTCTTGATCTAGTCAAAATGCCTGCACATGTTCCCGGGCGTTTATTCATTCTACACAGTTTCACATACAGATGCGTGAGATTTCATTTGTAAATCAGGCCTGGAATGCTTCGCCTTTGAACATGTCACTACTTTTTTTTTCTGATGTACTCTAACTAGCTCAGCTAGAAATTTGCTAGCTCTACTGTATGATGCTGATGTGACTCAGTCAAGTTCAGGAATAGGCAATCATAACAACGTATTTTATGCATTTGGAAAGACATCTTGTGTGTGTGGAAAGGCCAGGCAAGTTACTAGAAAACTTTCGATGTGTCGACTGTGCTTTGAAATGATTTCCTTTTCAGTGCCTCTGTTTATCATTGTATGTGCAATGCATAAATATGTTGCACAGACTCAGGGCTTCTGCAAATGCAGCCTTGCCTTGATAGGCATATGTACATGTTGTAAATATTTATTTATTCATAAGCTTGGCTATTGATGGTGCCATGGAATCTTTCAGTGGGTTGTTAAATTCTTACTTTTTCACTTGGCATATTATAAAGTCTTTAAAGGCACATTTTGAACAGCTTTTTAAAACATTACTTTGTAGGAAGCAGTTGTCTTTTTATTAATTTTTAACATATGTGGCATAGGTATGGTATGTATGGGACAGAGAGGGAAGGGGTGAGTCTTTAAATACCACTGCTTGGGAAGCAATGTTTAAAAAGAGGTTCTTTGGTTTGCTTTATGTCACCACTATCTGAAAGCACTTGCTTATATACAATACCTTTTAAAACTAGCACACTAGTGTCCAAAGTCCTGAACAAAATACCAATAGCAAATAAGAGTTTTTCTCAGAAGTGATTGTTGACCCTCCCCCACTTTTTTTTTACTCTCATGTTGCCTGTGTGTTTGTCTTAATCTGATTGAGCAGCTGTCAACCTCCATATGGCAACCTGCCCACGCTGACAATTTCCATTTTTGTTGTATTAATAGGAACCATCATTCTGAAAGAAGAGGTTATTGGGCCAGGGATGAGAACTGGTAACATCACAGGCCAGCGTGTAGCTGTGGCCTGTGAAGGGTGGTGCAGACAGCATGCATCTGCCATCACAATGCAGATATCTGAACACTGACTTGTAGAACACTGACTGATGGGAATATGCTGAATGATTTTTGGCTACCAAGACATTTTTTAAGCTTATCAATGAGTGTGACTTTCAAATGTAGGTTAGTAGGCCAGCAGTTTTCTCTGAGGCATATGGTTTTCTATTTAATCACATTATATGAATTCCTTAAGGGAAGGCTGGTGCCCCACCTGATTAGTTCATTGCATAACAGAAGTGATCATAAGGGTTTGTGTTCACAATACACTCACTGGAAATCCTAATGACATGGCTGACATCATCTTCATTAAAATAGAAAAACCCAATTATTTTTCATTCAATTACCCTCGGTGGCAAGAAAGACTAAAAGAGAGGCATAGTTCTGCAGAGATGCTTCAATCCCATACTTCCAATACATATAACAAAGTATATAAAATATACATAAATCAACATGATAATCTGTATTTTCATTAGTGACAACTAACATTTAGGCTAATTTTTAATATTCGTGACTGCTGTTAAAGGGAAACGTTGGAGAGATATTGATATTAAACAAAGTAGTTTTAAAGTTTAGAAATAGGCAATGTTGACGTTAAACTTGAGAGTCAAATACGAGCATTTGTTGCAGAGTAAACAATGACACATCCCAAACAGGTGAAGCAAAGGGGTGGGTCTACACCTGACCCTGATTAAGTGTCCTCTCCTAGAAGCAGTTGACTTGATTCTGTTGAAAGCTCCTGGAAGTGTATGTGGGCTCCTCCAACCTCCTCAGTGCTGGTGCAGAGGATAACACTGGGAACGGGGTACAAGTTATCAAAAAATGATGCAGAAGATTCTCTGTCAGCCCTGCTCCACATCGCATACACACCACCTCGCTCCCTTTTATAAATTACAGCAACCTGCTGTCCATGTCTATCTTTGATAAACAAAGGAGGCTTCCCTGGCAGTTATCTTTTTCCCTTTGTAAATGACTAGAATGTATTATGAACACACACAATGCCTTTGAGTTATTTTAGTTCCTAGGGCACTGAAGCATAGACACAGGATATTCAGAAGGTGCCATTATCTGCATGGTCCCATATAATATACTGTCAATTAAAATAAAATTTATTGGAATTTGTGAAGTGTTTTGGACCTTAAAATTTATAACAAGTTTTGTAAAAAAAAAAAAAACACAAAACTCTTTTATCCTGTTTAATACCTAGAAGCCATTATCTATCAGAACTAAAATTTTATCCCAGTTAAATAAACTAATGAAAAATTTACTTTGTTTTGTCAATTAACCCACATAGCACAGTGGGTTAATTGACAAAACAAACAACTTTTTAGAAAAATACTTTAGTAAGTATTTTCATGAATAAAATTTCAACATTTTGGGACTTGAGCAGTGGCTCATGGATTAAGAACACTGGTTCCTTTTGAGGAGAACTAAAATACATTTCTCCAAACACACATGGAGGGTCATAATGGTCTATACTTTGAGTTCCAAAGGGTCCAACACCCTCTTCAGACCTATGCAGGCATCAGTCATGTACTCAGTGTTGTACATATACACATGTATGCAAAATACTCATACATAAAAATCAAAACAAATATATTTTAAGAGAAACAGTTTTCAACATGACTTAGAATTTGACAAATTTCAAATAACATCTACAACCCCTTATTGGACTTCTGCCGCTTTAATAATACTAGGTAGGCTCCAGATCAAATTAGTCAAGTATATTTGGAAGGCAATTTAAGATTATTTGACTCAAAAAGAGATCTTGAATAGTTAAGAGAGGACCTTTTCAGCTGTTAAAAAATTTTATGGTGATCAAAGAGCCAAGGTCATTGAAACTTGAGGTATTTACGGGAAAGGGGGAAAATTGCATATTAGAAAGACCTTTATATTCCAAAGCCTCGAATACCTGAGGTGACTGAACTGTCATGAAAACTGAAAGTTGTTCTTCTGCCATTTGTTCACCAAGTCCTTAAGACCACCTTCATCCTGAAGCACTGGATAAGAAAGGCAACGGGAGGTTCCACTATCAAACGTAAAGTGGGAAACTGAGACCAAATATCTGAAGTCCTTACCTGGAACCTTAAAGGTACATGGAATTTTACCAAGAAAAGACATGTTTCTGTGAATTTTATGTTGGCCTAATAGGGACAGTGAGAAGTTACTACACTTGCAATTATACAAGAACTCATATTTCATTTTTCTTGGAATGTATTGCACTGGAATGGATTTTTTTCTATTAAGAAAGCTTCAATTGAATCATATTACCATATTAAAAGCTAAAAAGGTTGCAGCTGGTACAATTTAAAAAAGAAAGGTATAAGTATTCAAATTATATTTTTAATTATTTACTCTTTCATACATCATAAAATATGTCAATTCAGAATAAAAATTTCAGTGCCACCATTAAATCAGTCCTTTGAATCCCTTACGTTCTTGGTGACACATGTTGACAATCAAACGGCCTTGCTTGATTTCCCCTTTCATATAAAATGTATACTGGCTTTCAAAGGATAGAAACAATCGTGGTTCCCGATTTAATATGCTTCATGTCTCTTTATTAGATTACTTTTGCAATTAATATCTAAATATAAATGACCTGAGAAGCAGTTTCTATTGCTAGATTAGAGCGGGAGGTTGTTGTCAACTAATTTCTTTCTGTGGAACTCATGGTTTATATTTATTAATTCAATATGAAATTTCAACTAGTAATAATTGTAAAGGATGGATTAGACTACCATCCATCAGTTGTACTCATTATTCTAATGCACTTTCAGTTTTTTTCTGAATGATCAGGCACATTGACTGTTTAAATATAATAGTCACAACAAAATTCAACCTACTACATGGTTCAAAATTGATTTTGGAGTCTTTTGTATTCAGTGAAAGTAGAATAGCATTCAATTCAAAGATATGTAGTCACAACAATAAAATGTTGTAATCATTAAGCGAAAATGTTTATCAGAATGACTAGAGTTCACATACCATGCAAACTATCGAATTAATAATCCAGTTGTATTACAGACAGAAAACAATATTCTGGTAGTTTCATAAAAATTATTTTTAAAACCTAGTGAGCTTATTTTTCCAGGGTAAAATTATATATTCTTGCATTCCCTTTGTGGTGCTGCGTATGGAGTACTACACAACAGGAAAAAATGATGACATTTTGAGATTTTTCAGGCAAATGGATGGATCTAGAAAACATCACATTGAGTGAGATAACTCAGACCCAGAAAGACAAACTTCATATGTACTCACTCTTAAGTGGCTTTTAGACATAAAACAAAGAAAACCAGCCTACAATTCACAATCCCAGAGAACCTAAACATTAATGAGGACCCTAAGAGATACATACATGTATCTAATCTACACGGGAAATAGAAAAGGAGAAGATCTCCTTAATAAATTTGGAGCATGGGGTCCACGGGAGAGGGTATAAGGGAAGGGGAAAGGATTGGAGGAGAGCAGAGAAAAATATATAGCTCAATAAAATCAATAATTTAAAAAAATAAATTCATGCATTCTCTCAATGTATGAAGAATTCATTGCATGAAGAATTAGCATAGACTCTATATATATATTCAATGATATCCCTTCTTTATCAATATCAATAACTTTGTCATGAAAGAAGTAGACATCAGACTGAGAAAAAGACCAAGATTGTGTTCTGAAGATGTGACACATCATTAAATCTCTAATATAATAGTGACCAGCTAATAATTGTTGGTCATCAAAACAATAACTTAAGTAGCTTCAAGAATCCGCATAGGCCGGAGAATCTTTGTTGGCTAAGCAATACAAGCTTTCACTGATCTAACAGAACACTCAGCTCATGTTTTGTGATGTTATGAATGGTATAAAGACACACATAGGAATGTGGGTTTGACGATGTGGATCATCCAATGTTATGAGTTAAACTTGATGCCCTGGTAGCTAGAGATATTTTAATGATAATGTCTTTCCATTTATGGACTGCAAGACATCATGAAGGTAACTTGTACATTCAAATTTGAGTGATATAAACTATGCTTCTAGCAAAATGCTTTAAACCATGAATTATGAACAATATTCTCACAAGGTGCAAAAGAAATGTAATTCTATGAATCCATTTGTTCAAAAATGACTTGTAAAATGTCCCCAAGAGACATTTTTAACTCACCTGAAAATATAAACATAAATATAGTACATTAGACAAGATCTGTACCTGTGTGGAAAATTTAATCTATAATATCATGTTTCCTGAAAAGTTACCTTTAAAAACTATTCACTTACCTTGGGGCCGACTGAGTTCTTGAGATCATCTTAAGTATTTTCCTACTTCAAAATAATTTGCACAATTTTTTAGAGAAATTTTTACTACTTCTGTAAGGCATTGGCATTCACGTCAATGCACATACATACACTCATTTTTAAAATCAGTAATGAATATCTTTCTAAACATCTAGTATATAATTAATCCATATTTATACTGTGGCACTGAACTATTTACATACATAAATTATGTAGTTTACCTCAATCACTAATTATAAAATATATTTTGAGGGGACTTTATTGCATTGAAAACACATAATTAAGGCTCAGCTGTATCTGTCCTAAGAAGAGATTTTTGAATTTTAATTAAATTATTGGATGTCATTTGAGAATTTAAAATTTTGAATTCCTTATGTATGTATATATACATACATACATACATACATACATATATGTATAATTTTATGCATCTGTTTGAAGAATCCTATGTAAATGGGTGGGTATATAAGTTAAATACAGTATGAGTGACAGCATGTTCTTCCAAAAGAAAATTCTAACTAATAATTCTCAGAGGATGAACTAAAGCCTTTGGAAGTCAGTGTTACTTGTAACTTGGATGGACTTTGACTTACCTCAAAGGACTAAGGGGGATCACTAAGTTGTCAGCTAGTGTACTAGGAAGATACATTTTTATATATTCTCTTGGTGGCTTTAATGCTTGTTATTTTCATCTGCACAGTTTTATATTCAATGCCTTCCTGATATCATAGTTGCATGAAAGCATGGTCAGTCATATTTGCTAAACTTACTTGCAATTGCTATCGAGCATAACAAACTGACTTCCTACCTATCTATATCTTAACCTTTGGTTAGCAGTGAATTCTGAGAATAGCTTCTTAAACTTCTGTGATGCTCAGAATTCTCACAGAAGTGCACATGTGGGCTAAGTAATATATACATAAAATATTTAATGCGATTTTTTCTTCAGAAAATAATAATATGCTCAAAATCATTTATTATAACCACCCACACAGATACATGTTTATAAAAAACAAATTAAAAATTAACACCTGGTGCTCAGGGTGTAGTTCAGTTGACAGAATGCTGACTTCATCGGCAGAAAACCCCTGATTCCATCCCAATATCTCATAAACTGGACATACACGGAGAGTGGCACACACACCTGTAGTCCTGACTTTTAGGGGGCTAGAGATAGCTGGACTGGAAGCTCAAAGTCATTCTCAACAACACACCCTGCGTTTGAGGCCACTCTGAACTAAATGGGTAAAACTCTGTATCAAAAATGTGAGCTCTTCATGTCTAACTGTTCAATTTATAGAACACTTATTGTTTGGGACCATTGCACTAATGCTTCCAATGAACAATAGTATTTAATCTTATGCCTTTATACAGTATTACTTTTTCACTTGCTTTCAAACTTGAATAGTCAAAACTGAAAATTTTCTTCCTTCATTTGCAATCATCAATCTATATTTCAGGCTCACCAAATATGTTATAAATTCTTGATGCTTTTTTCCTATTTTTTTGCCAAATTCTCAATGAATAAATAAAAACAATATTTTTTGAAAATGCAATCATGGTCCATTACATCAATAAGCCAAACATTAATGCCATACATGATTTAAAATGACAACATCTCTATCACTAGGAAAGTGGTTGGAGAGGACTGGCCACACATGAAAACACAGCAAATGAGTATTTAAAAAAAATTTAAAAGAGAAACTTAGGCATTTTGGAGATTATCTTTTCCATATAGTATATATAAAATTGGAGCATTCACGAGGGCAGAACTGGAATTGAATAAGCCAGGTCCAAATCCAGATGGCAAAGAAAACTTCCAAGCTGTTCCATGTGGAAACTGATTTTTATATTTCCACGTGGTGCATTACAAGTTCAAATTAATTTTATACTTTTAATTTTTTGTACGTGTCTCCATGACTCCTAGTATATGCTTCCTTGTCTGTATTGTTGCCAGTGATTCTAAAATGGGCACTAAACAGCTTTTTACCCCTCAGACTTAAATACACAGAGAACAGCTCTTTACTGTGTGCATTTTGAACCCTGCTCAATAAAAGTTTCAAGAGATAAGAAGCCTTTTTCTATTTCAGGGTCAGTATTTGTCTGAATAATACATAAACATGGAGAAGCACTGGAAATTCTGGGGAGGATCATAGCACAGCTTCGGCATTTGTTGTTATCCCAGCTGAGCAGCTGGCAATGGTTTTAAAAATCACACCACAGTAAATGTCCACGGTCTTTGTGCCGTGTTTTCTCCCCCAAGCAAAAACCTATTTAAAAGAAGGGTATGGAAGATTATGGAGGATGAGACTTTCATACTCGTGGAAGGAGGTGTCAACAGCAAATGACTGAAAGTGGCAAGAAAGAGCTCACTTCTCTAGCTTCAGGAATGGCAGGGCATGAGTCGATGATGCTTCTCTTAAAACAGTTTGTGTTTTTCAGTCCATATCCAGCTACTGTTGTCAGTTAAATGAAAAATAAAACTCAATACTATTTCATCTTTTCTCAGTAGCAGAATCTATTGAATAACAAAAGGTTCACAATATTTAGTGGTTTAAATGACAGCAATTTGTCAAGACTGAGGCAAATTCATATTATTTTATTCCATTTTAATTATTAATATTAATTTGCATGATAATACAGTAATTATAGCTTTTTATTGTCTTTGTGCATATATATGGTTTACAGAATGAATACAAGTTAAAGAAACTTCAGTGGGTTTCGGAAGAAAGATGAGCAAATGTTATAGTGATGGATAGTCATAGAGTCCTCTGTTTATTGGTCCTGACACATACAAGGTGTCAGCTGATAGCTTGCCATGAGGCCAACTTATTATAGGTGTCTATCATTTTATGGGGTCCAAATGAGAGAGTTGCAGCTGTACTTTGGTATATAATGACCGATTAGTTCATAGGCCTGATATTCCTGCCAATATGTCCTCAATTCACCCTGATAAATTAAAATTGCACCCTTAGTAATTTAGAGTGATTTCCAAATATCATGGCTACTGGGCATGTTTGCAGGAATTATAGGGCAGAAAAGTTCACAGGTTTTTATTTATAACTCCACCTAGCCAAATTGCAATTATTTTTAAAATGTACAGTACCTGATAGTGTGTTCCTTATGGATTAATAGTGCAAGATCGGCAACTTTATGTAATTGCATACTATATATTCAAAACATGACTAAAGTTCCAATTGTCTCTAGACATTTTAATGATTTTTATGGAAACAGTAATCTTTGATTGGGTGGATAAAATTTGTTTAATCGCTCAGTTAAGATCCACCTACCATGGGTGAACATGGTGGCAATGTCTTTAATCCCAGAACTCAGGAGTCAGAGACAAGAAGCTCTCTAAGTTTAAGATCAGTTTGGTCTAAAATGGGGGTTCCAGTATAGCAAGGACTGCACAGAGAAACCCTGTCTCAAAAAATAAAGCAAATCAAAACAAAATAAAACAAACAACAAGATCAATTTATCAAAAACTTTGGCACTTAAGATAGTCTAGTTTTATAGGAGAAAGAAAACTATAATAAATATAATTTACATACTATTTCCTTTGATATGAGAATGTTAATTTATGATAAGTGGAGTTTAGTGAAAATCAGAATATAAATTGGTTAATGGTGGTGCATGCCTTTAATCCCAGTACTCGGGAGACAGAGGGAAGCACATCTCTGTGAGTGTGAGGCCACGGTTCAACAGAGTGAGTTCCAGGACAGGCACCAAAGGTACAGAGAAACTCTATCTTAAAAACCGAAAAAAAAAGAGAGAGAGAGAATCAGAATATTACAAAAAGTTAAGGCACTCTCCATATGAAGTATTGTTAAATGAATTAAAACATCATGCAATGCAGCATATTATATCAAAACACACCAAAAATTCTCTGGCATTTATTTATTTATTTATCAGATTTAGAATATAAATAAAAGATAACTAGTTAGAATAAGTTGGCAGCTATTGTGGTATTACTTAGACTGAATTTAGGGATGAATGCATTTCTAGATATGGAAATGACTAGTACAAAATCATTGATGATTTAAGGAAGAAAAACCTGATGTGCGATTATTCTACAACATTTTCATTGAGTTTATTTCTAAGATAATTTAAGATGACTGTCTAAATTCAGGGGAATATTATCTGGCTGTACCTCAAGTATTTTTTATTCACAGTATTAAAATATAATGTTTAAAGTTAAATTTTTCTAATTGGTATTGATGTAGTGATTTTTTGTCATGTGGAATTCGTAGAAAGGTCAGGGAGAAACTTTCAATAATTCAAAATTATTACATATAAGATACATATTAATTGTAGAGAAAGTAGTATGTATAATTATTTATATTTATTTGATAATCACTATCTTTTATTCTATTTATATTGTGTCTAATGGTTTTAGTATCTTAGACCATAAACCTGAATGTTCACTTGAAAACATTTTAGAATTATCACAAAAGTATGCTCATTTTTAAGATTCTTGGTTGATAAGTCCAAATGTTTTAAGCAAATTTTGATTTTTCCATAAAAATTGGAATATGTTTACATTCTAACCCTTATTACATTTGAATGATGTGTTAGTTGGCTTTTCTTCTCCATTATCAAATACCCAAAAAAACTCATTTAACTTAGGAAGATTTCAGCCCATGGTTGGCTTTTTTTTCAGTCTTGCCTCTAATGATCACAGCATCATGAACTCATGTGGGGAAGATGGCCTATGCCTTGTAAAAGCTGGAAAGACAAAAGTCACAAAGAGGAGACACATCTGGACACTAGTCCCTTAAGTTGTCAGTTCATCAATGAACTCATCCTAGCATGTCACTATGCACTCATGATCCAACTACTTCTCAAAGCTTTAGCTCTAAATAATCAGTTGTGATGAAGACCATGACACATGAGTATTCAGGATTCATTTCATAGCTACAACAACTAAAATAATGCACTTTTCACAACATAGAAAGTTACTTTTATTTAAAATTTATGTTCATTATGCCTTATTTTTATTCATACTTACTTCTGTTTTATGTTAGTATACTTGAGTGTATAAATATGTGTTCATAAACCATACATAGTTTGTACTTCATAATACTTTCAAATTTATTATGTAAAATACATTTTATGAGTTTTCATTCAAATTGATTCACTAAAACATGTATTTCAAATCAGAATGACATAAAATTGATGGTAGTTAGGTGTTTGGTCAACAGAGTCAATTTCAGTATTATAAAGCAATAATTTTAATTTCTTGATTCTTTTAATTAAAATTTAGTAAAAATCTTACCTATATTAAGAGTGAACTATGAATTTTAAAGCTGTAATCTAATCAGCATGAACATAAACATGTTATCACAAAATTAATCTGCTTAAATATCATTGATACCAGTTGACATTGATAAAATTTCAATTAAAGCAAGAAACATTTTAATGTCAATATGTTGAGATGGATTCAGACTATGGAAACATTCATATAACATATTTTATAGCCACCATTTTTTGTAAAACTACAGGAAAAGAACTCACAAATAATGAGTAATGGTAGAAATTTTGGCAAATGTTTTAAATATAATAATATAAAGTGTTGGCTGATTTGCTGGGAATGATTACTTTTTGCATCTTGTAACAATAAACAAAAGTGTGGCTGGTGTTTTGTAAAGAGCAGGGAAGGATCCTTTTACCTGATTCAGTGTGATCAGAAATAAGTGGGAAATGATAATGGAGACAAGAGCATAAAAGGGAAGGAAGAAGTCTTCCTCTCTTCCTCTATTTAAAGGTGTTCAAAGAATTCCTGGATTCTGTAAATGTAGTAAGCAGTGCCTAATGTGGATGAGCCATTACATAATGATATAACAACCTATATGTGTACACACACACACACACACACACACACATTTGGTTTTTCAAGACAGGATTTCTCTGTGTAACAGTCTCCAAGGTGTCCTGAAACTAGATTTTGTAGACCAAGCTGGTCTCAAATTCACAGAGATCTTCTTACCTCTGTCTCCTGAGTATTGGGATTAAAGATGTGAGCCACCACTACCTGGACAGACACTGATATTTAATGTCACTAGAAATTTGAGCATAATAAATCATCTTCATGAGGGAAATTATATCTATGTTCCCATCCAACCCTTATGTTCTATTAGCATATAAAATGGAATAAAATAGCTTTTGAATCTTTCATTAATGAATTTGATGGTGAAACTAGAATGTTAACTGTGGCAACTTTATTATTTGATAATGCTCTGTCATTACATATTAATTGTTGGCATTCCCAGCCACCCAAAACTTAAATAATTTTGTCTAGAATTCCTTTTTAAGCCCTCTCAGGTTTTATGTAAATTTAGTTGGCCACGTGGATGCCAATTTGTAGCAAGGAGTGTCTGCTTGTTTGTCCTGGAAGCCCGGCTATCTTATACCCAAAATAATCACATAGGAACTGTATTAATTAAAACACTGCTTGGCCCATTAGCTCTAACTTCTTATTGGCTAACTCTTACATCTTAATTTAACCCATTTCTATTAATTTGTATATCACCACGAGGTCATGGCCTACCAGCAAGGTTTCATCATGTCTATCTCTGGCAGCGGATCTATGGCATCTCTAGACTACACCCTTCTTTCTCCCAGCATTCAGTTCCATCTTCCCTGCCTACCTAAGTTCTGNGGCTAACTCTTACATCTTAATTTAACCCATTTCTATTAATTTGTATATCACCACGAGGTCATGGCCTACCAGCAAGGTTTCATCATGTCTATCTCTGGCAGCGGATCTATGGCATCTCTAGACTACACCCTTCTTTCTCCCAGCATTCAGTTCCATCTTCCCTGCCTACCTAAGTTCTGCCCTATCAATAGGCCAAGGCAGTTTCTTTATTCATTAACCAAGAAAAGCAACACACAGATAGAAGGACCTCCCACACCAATTAATAAGGATTTTTCAAATATTTCTTTTGAGAATACTTTGTAAATTTGTATACTAATTGTCTAATATAAAATGTGTCATTTTGTTTTATGAAACATGCCACTACTTGTCAAATATCTCCAACCTTATAATAAATGACAAGACACCAAACTCCAAAAAATATGCCTAACCATTGGCTTTACCAAAATGCCAAGCCAGTCAATCCTGAAAAAAAAATCTCAGAAGATCTGAGAAAGTCAGAAAAAATTACAGTCCAGACACAACAAATGCAAGAATGTAACATTTTACTTTCTCTACCTCCCATAACTCTCCATAGCATGGGGTTAGGTGGTATCACACATGGGCTATGTGATGGATACAGTGACAAGGGGCCAGAGCTGCCTTCATTACCTCTGTGGCTTGTGGATGGGAGTCTGCAGAGTGGAATGCACAGGGGTCTTTTCTCTTCTGCGTCCTCTCTGAACCCTTGCAAGGTGTTATGTCCATAATACAGTTTAGTCTCAAAGTTAATTCAATGGTTAATCCAAATTTAAAAGTAATTTCCTGAGCAAGAGAGACATTGATAGTTTAATGTGTTTGCTGCTCCAGAGGAGGCCACAGTTCATTCCTGAACACTCATATTCCATGCCCAGAGCTACCTGTAAGCCCATCTCTGTGAGAGTCAATGCCCTCTTCTGGTTTCTGCAGGCAGTGGTTTGCACATGGACAGCACACACACATACACACACACAGGAGCTTGGGGGAGATAAACATATTAACAAGTAATTAAAATTTTAAAATCATAGATAAATAATTAAAAATAAAATAAAGATTTAAAGAAAATTATTTCTTTCTAGTTAGATAAATTTTCCAAATTGGAAAAATGGAAAGCATTTTATTTAGAGTTCTCTTCATAGGCCCTTTGATTTGCTCCTTCAGGAGGCATATCAACGAGAAAAATGCAGGTATGTCCAATCGATTCAGTGGGTAAATAGATTTCATAAGCAATCAAAGGTGGTAGAAGGAATATAAGGCATTTCCAACTATGAGGGTCCAGGTCTCACTGTGATTTCGCTAAGATGACTATTTTTGTAACATTAAGTATCATTTCCTAGTCAGCAATACCTGTTTTATTTTGCTCTTCTTGCAATGTTTCTTGAAAAATCTCTCAATACTTAGATTTATAACAGAAAGTGGTAAACATATTTTCTTGATTCTGTTGTAACAGGAACACATTTTTGAAATAATATTTAATGTTAGCATTTCAAAATTTAAATGTAGTCCTCTACCTTGAAACATTTGTTAGAAATAGAGAATAAAACATCTTCTTCATGGCTATTTTGGGTGAAGACAGCAAGCTCTGAATTTCAATAACCTGTCCACATAGAAATTCTATTTTAGATGTCTAGATCTCATCAATTCATTCTGATATTACTGATAAATGAAAATACCAAATGTCCTTTGCTGTGTCAGTGAAAAAGTAGTTTACGCTTAACAAATGGTCCGGTGATGTCTGTTTGGAAGCTTCATGACATATTAAAGCAGTTGATGAGGTACAATTTGTTGTGGGACGGCATCTGATTGATGGTTTACTATCTACCACAGTTTCATCTGCTGTGGTATCCCATAATAAATGTCCATCGCTCGACAGTGCTAAATGTGCTCTATCTAAATCATTCATTCCATATAACAAGTTTCCGTCTATACGAATCAAAAGTTGTTTATGGTTGGCTTCAGTGAGGATTTATCATTTTGAAGCTTTTCCCCCACTTCAAGTGGAGTAACTGAGATACCGATTTCTTGAATAAGTTGTTTGAATCCATGGGTGGTCAGATACAAGGAATTTAGCACCAAGGTAAATATTGCCAAGTTATATAGAATAATAATGATGAAATGTGGTTTTTAAACCCTTTCCTGCTTCTAAACATGGTACTTTGTATATGATCATAACCAAAAGTTATTAGTATAACAAGTAATCTGAAAACTATTTGTCATTCAAGGAAGTTCGCAAGAGGCACTTTATTCTCAGAACAAGGAGTAGCAACTTTTCTTCTCATAGTGACTCCAGTCACTTATTCTTGCAAGCTGCCTCTTGAAGAGGAGTGTCTATTTTTTCATATATAACCTCTCCTCACTCCTGTTCCATCAAACTTTGATCCTATTTCATTTTCTTTCTCTATGACTTTCACCCCGTCTGACTCTTAGTTCCTCTGCACTTCTAGATTCCATGCTGCTTGATTTTAACCTCTTTATTTGAACTTCTTGGCCCTTGGCCGATGTTCAGTTGCAGCTGGCGTCCCCAAAGCATGTATCAAAGTCCCCTCTAAAAATCTAACTGCAGGTAAAATAAGCATCAGTATTTGTACCCAGTCAAAATAATATCTAATTTCAAACAAGTACAATGTTTATCATCATTAATGTTAATTATCTGATTATATATAATGTTAATTATCTGACTATATATATAGATATTCATATATATGTATATATATTATAAACTGAATCAAACCATTTGAGATTTTTCTCATGGTGACATTTGTTTTAATGCTAGTATTTTAAATATTGAATTAAATTCTAATTTGACTGACAAGTTTGAAAGTTATTTTTTCACTCTTTTATATAATTTTTTTGAGAAAAGGGATTTCATACTCTACCCTAAAAGTCATATGTATATTGACTTATTGTTGTTGCACCCAGACAGAAAGGCTATGTTAATATTGCATGTCTTGTTTAATTTATATTTCCTTGAAAATATATTTATGAGACTTGTTAGTTTTTATTAAAAAATGCATAACTATATGTGTTCTTTTTTTTTCAAAAATTACATTTAAAAATCCAATATAAATTCATAAAAATTCTTAGTATTAGATTGATGACTATACAAAAGGAAGATAGAAGATGATCTAACATGTCAAGTATGTTTGCTCTTATATTTTTAGTTGGGCTACATTCTTTATTTGCTCTGTTGTATTTTTGTAACTAGTAAATAAGTTACAAACATTACAGAAATGTGTTTTGGGTGATTAGGAATATAATGCAGTGTCAGAAAACTGTTGAGAACCTGGGATTAATTGCCAAGATGTATACGTGTTTTGCCTACATGTACATATGTGTACCACCTGTGTGTTGGTATTTGTGGAGGCCAGAAGAGGATATGAGTTCAGGGGGCTGGAGAGATGACTCAGAGGTTAAGAGCACTAACTGCTCTGCCAGAGATCCTAAGTTCAATTCCCAGCAACCACATGGTAGCTCACAGCCATCTATAATAATTTCTGGTACCCTCTTCTGGCCTGCAAACATACAGACATACAGAACACTGTATGCATATTAAATAAATAAATCTTTTTTAAAAAGTGCACAAGTTCAGCTGGAATTAGTGTTACTAATGGTTGTCAGCAGACTTGTGGGTACTGAGAATTGGACCTAGATCCTCTGCAAAAGCAGCTATAGCTTTCAACCCCTGAGCTATTAAACCAATACCTACAATACCTAAGTAAAATATTAACACAAAAAGCTTTTCTTTGAAATTTTTTCAATATATTTTATGTATGTTTTAATATTTTGCAATTGGAATCATTCAATAAAATTAATTTATATCCTTCACTTTTAATTAAATATATACTTTTCCTACATATATAAATTGAATACCATACAAATGTAGATAATTTCCATATGTTGTCCCAGATATTACTTAATTGTGTCTAGCACAGATGTCAAAATAAATGTCTTATATAATTATATATTTCATTAAAATATTGAACAAATATGAGTATTCTGGATACTATCATCACTTTAGGTTCCTTTTGTGGTATGTTCAATGACCTAGAAAGTTGGCCTCATGAACTAATTACAAAAAAGAAGTTCATGTCACAGATTTGGATGGAGGATGAGCTTACGTATATTCCCTATTCTTCCTATTCTCAGCTCATACTGACTGAAAGTTAAATCTGAGCATCTTTCCATAACTCTGCAATGAGGCATTTAAGACTTAACTAATTTCCAAGTCCTTCTTCAAATCCTTATGTTTAATGTTTAAGCAATTTGACAAACAAACCAAATAAAACAGGTTTTTATTCTAATTAGTAAGTGTAACAAAGTTCACCTCCTGAAAACAGAAGTACTGTAGCTTGCTGAAATATGGAAGAATGAAAAGACATTTGAAAAACTTTTAGAAAAATCCTTAGACAAGCGGATCATAATAGAGCTCTTGATATGTTATTAATAGAATTTCATAAAATTTCCTTGTCTACTTAAATCTATAACGTGTTTGAAGTCCAACTGTACAAGTGAATATTTAAGTCTAATTTGCATTTAATATATGTTATTATTACTAAACATTTCTAGACATGTCAATATATTTTCATGTCAATTACTTCTATTACTGACATTTTAAATGTCCTGTAAATTTATCTAAACATTATATTGCAATCAGCCATTTTAGGATTCCTATGCAATGGCTGTTGTGTGCCTCAAATAATATTTTTGTTATAAAATAAACACTAATTGCTAATACATTGGATTGTGCATTACTACTTAGGCAATGGATTAGGTTTAAATGCTGTGCTTCAAATGTTTGATAAAGGGTTTTATTGTTTCTCCACATTATGCACATATTGCATGAGTATGAGCCATAAGGTGCGTTAGAAGCCATATACTGTTTGTAGATACATGACTGTTTGGGGAGCGTTATGATAGAAAACTGTCAGAAAAAAATGAGTGATTGACCTGAGAATGCATATTTCACTTTGAAGAACTGTGAAGTTGGAGCAAGACACTTATGCTCTATGTATAAATGTCTTCCTTCCTACAGGGTTCCTCTAACTTTTCCCCTGGGGATAGGTCCTTGGCAAATTTCCGTCTGATTTATTGATCATTTAGGGAAACCAAGGGTGTGTGACATATGCCAGGTACTGTGTTACATTGAAGATGAATTTGACTTGGGTTCCTTTCCTGTTCTTTTGGGTAATGTAATAATTATTAATAGTCATAACATCTTAGAGGACAAGGTTATTAATTTATACCAATCAAAGGTATATTTGTGTTTTCATTATACTAAGAATTCAACACACATTATATTTTACTGTGCATCACATTTGGAAAATTTATTAATACAGGCAGGAAACAAGACTATTATTCTTTGCATTGTTATCACAGGTTATCTAATGCCATGAAAATTCATCTGCCAACTCTGCTTTACACTTACTAGCTGCTAAATACTAATACCAAAATCAAATTGGTAAAATTAATGCTTTGTATCAAAGTGTGATTCTGCAGTAAAATGTTAGTTAGATAATTGCATAATGATACTGACAGATTTTACTAGTAGGGCAGGTGTGCTTAAAGAATTGCGTAAGAATCTAGGAAGAAGAGTCAAGCTGAGCAGGTGCCCTATACCCATCCCTTAGCTTTTAGTTAAGAGAATTTTGTTTATATTCCAAGTTGCCTAAATCCTCCCAGAAAGAATACCCAATATCTCATATCCTTGATCATGTTCAGAGAAGCTTGCTTATTTGGACATAGCATTTCAGTCTCACTTATTTATTTCCCAACCAGAATGAAATGAGTGTAAAATATATGGAATGTAAAGTCTAAGTTGTTGAAGCCTTGCGTGGATTTATGTCATTCTGCAGTCGAGGTGATTTCAAGTGGATGGAGTATCTTGACAGTTTATACACATTCAACTCTTAGAGAAATCATATCCTAGGTCACAAAACATATGATGACTTAAAAACATTATATAGCTTCTCATTTTTGAAAGGGCATTAGCTTGAGGGTTAGAAAGCAAGACACGTAGTCATTCACTGAAAATGATTTTTACCTTCAGCTGATGCATTAAAAACAATGTCAACATTACAAATCAAATGGATTTCTGCTTTTTGTTCAAAAGATGCATTGCCGTTGTTCTGAGCACCAAGTCCACAATTGTCAAGCTCTTGTCTTGACTCCATTGTTACAGTATTGCAGTAAAGTTATGTTGCAAAGCCTGTAAGGAACATTCTTCAGAAGAATGTTCTATGTAATATTATTCCTTGCATTATTATCACAATCACAGGTTATCTAATGCTACCAAAATTCGTCTCAATTCTTTTATATATTTACTAGGTACTAAATCCTATCACCAAAATTAAATTAATAAAATTAACATTATGTACCAAAGTGTGATTCTGTAGTAAAAAGTTAGGCAACAGCATAGTTATATTGACTAATTTTAATATTACAGCAGACCATTGAGAGTAGAGAGTAAAATAAGGGCAAAGCAGTGGGTTTCTCATGATTTCACTTGTTAGGTGAATTCTGTCTTATTTGGGAATGTTATCTTTTCTAAAATAACAACACCATGATCATTACCTGATATTGGTATACTTCTAAACAAAGGTCAGAATATTAAAATATGGATTTTTTCTTCTATTAATAAAAATTACAAATGAGGATATTTGATCTTTGATTGAGATTATTAGAAATATTATAGTCACAGAAATAGAGAAACTACTGGAGGTTGGAAGACTACAAAATTCTAGGATCTTAACAGGTTCTGTCTTACCATACCACTAATATTTCCTGTAGCCTGCAATGGTGTAGAGTCTTCCTGTCTAGAGCCTGTGTTTTCCCATCCATAGGTAAAATCCAGCCTAGAGCTTGCTTTTCTGCTAGTATCCACAACTAAGAATGTAAAGAAATTGCTTTAAAGTTTGTATAAAATTAAACTCGAAAAAAATGTGTTTGAGACTTTCTAAGCCCTACAAAAGCATCTGATAATGACCATCAGTCCTTTCAAAAAAATAAAAAGTTCCTCTGCTCCCTCTCTTGTTACACTGGGGTCTCCACATGGACCATTAGCATTAATAGAACACCAGTGTATAAAACACAAGAAAGACTGCCTGAGATATTCACTGAAAATTTTCATGGGTCTGCAAACTGCACCAATAACATTCACAAACACTTTTATTTATAGCTCGACTTTGTTTCACTCTCTCACAGATGTGGAAGGCGTGGTGGTGAGACTCTTTCCCCTAGAAGTAGGAGGTAACTGCCATCCAGACTCACATCTCCAAGACAGACAATAGAAAGGAACCAGGTCACTTTATCCCTCTAGTCTCACCGAGGCCTCTGCTTTTGCCATACTTAACATAGAGAAAGTTGGGAAAATAGCTTGGACTGGTTAATAAGAAGAAAACACTCAAACAAACATCTAACTATTTCTTCTGTGTTTCAAATGTGCCGCTGGAAAGGCCATATCCAAAGATTAAGCAGTACTGTATGCTGAAAGATGAATTTTGGGAATGTTTGTCTGTTGGAGGTGCTGAAAGAGAGCTACTCTGTCTCCCAATCATCAAGCAGAATAAACCTCCCCACCCACAGCTAGTTTATTTCAGAATCTGTAACAATTTACAGACTTCAGCATCATATTTTGCTTGCCTGTTTTCAATATAGTCCCCTCTACTCACTTTAAAGTACCCCCTACTTTCTACCTGCTTAAAGCTTCAATTAGAAAATGAAATGTCCCCATTAGATGCAAGTATTTGAACACTTAAACCCAAGCTATTGGCACTGTTCAGGAAATAATGAAACACATGGGACTCAGTGGCTGTGAGTAGAGTCTATAATGAGGCTCAGTGTTACAGTGAGCCCAGTTTTTTTCTTGTTTGCCTTGCTGCTGTGAACTGCAGTGACTTCCGTTTCCAGGGACAAGAGATAGTCCACCGATACACCTTTCCACCTGGAGAGAGGGTTAGCCTAAATAAATTGTGCTCCCACAGATAGCTTATTTTCAGGTATTTAGTCACAGCTGTAAAGGATTTCTGAACACTATTAATAAGATAGAGGGGGTTTCTGAACACTAATAATAAGATGGAGGACTATACAGTTATTAGTTGATTATATGGATTTATTCCCAATCTAGTTGTTTTGTCTATGATATCTTACTTTTATTTCTATTGGCTATGTCTTTGTGGGCCACATCATTTTATCCTTTGAATTATCATAAACTAAGTAGTGTCCTTAATTTTACGCATTGCATAAACTAGTAATGAAGCCTGCTGTAGTTTAGTGGAACACAAAAGGAAACACATGACACCCGTGACAGGGACAAAGACCTTTGTTGGAGCACAGAAGTATAAACATCCATGAACAACTTAAGTGCAATGAAGCTAAGTCTAATGGGAATGACATGTATGGACGCTGGTGAATGTCACCATGTAGTCTTGATTTAAGAACTATGGCCTGAGCAACATAAGACTTATAAATGAACAAAAACAGTACTATCCTAAACCGTGGAAACCCACAAGCTAAAAGCAAACCTCCTTCCTTTGGAGGCATCAAATTTCCCATCGTTTCTCATACATAGTAGAACAAAAGGAGTCTTTATTAGGTTAATAAGTTAGAAAAAAACCCACAATAGTCTTACAGAAAACATGTCTCTAATATAATGGCTAAAATACTATAGTTTACAAAATTCATTGGGTCAATATTAGAAGAATGATTAATAAAAATATGATAAACTTAAAACTATGCATATAAATTAGGAGAAAACTGCTATTATG
Organism: Ellobius talpinus; assembly: GCA_001685095.1. NCBI lineage: Eukaryota > Metazoa > Chordata > Mammalia > Rodentia > Cricetidae > Ellobius > Ellobius talpinus. Next base: position 28,207 of record LOJH01004786.1, read on the forward strand.
ACTTCAAATAATAACCCAATTTGACAAACCAAATAGTTAAATCTATGGAAGTATAGAATGAATAATGCCTTTAAAATTGATTCTTAAATCATTTTAACATAAAAATAGGATGTTTATCTGATGAAAATACATAGGTCTGCCTTACATTTTCCTATATACTGTATATACACTTTCAAATAGCCCATAGATAAGCATGCAAAGCCATTCTCAGCAAATACAATTTTTCATCAATTACCAGAAACTCATTTCTAGTTTAGAAGCCTGATGTATGGACCTGTTCAAGCTAGAATTCAGCTGAAGTCGCACCTCATGATTTAGGCTAGAGCATATTGGTCTAATAAAATTCACATAGACCAAGTGATCTATATTGGTGCTGTCTGCCCTGGAAGAACGGAAATGAAAACAACCCTTAAGAAGGATTTCAAGTATAATTCTGTCATTTTTCTTTGCTTTAAGTGACAAATATGGTTGTCTTCATCTCTAGTACAATTTCCCCAGCTGTGTGCAATGCAGAACTGTCCAAGGAATGAGTGGCTGGCAGCATGTAGACGCCCATCTCTATAAGTACATGTATATGAGGAATGGATCCTGCTCAAATGGAGTTTCTGCATGACAGCTTTCAGGACAGAGCATAGAAGTTACAGAGAAAGATGTTTTAAATTTTGGCAAGTTTGTCTCTGCAGTACTACTTAAAAAAGAAAGAGAAGAGAAGACTGGAAAATGGCAACATGTAACACCACTGTGATTCAGCCTTGGCAGTAGAATGTGACCTTGAAATCCTGCTGTCTCCTTCATTGCATTGTAGTAGCAAACTTGTAGGAAGTGGTTATTTTATGTGACTCTTGAGAGCCTTGGAGATCTCAAGAGATTTGAGAAAGGTAAAATTTTATGCATTTATGTTATGAAAATTGAAATTCAAAACCTGGTTTATGACTTCTCATATGACCTCATTGTATCCAGTGATTGAGAACATTTGATTTATTTCTAACCGTTTTGATATTTCCTTAATTGATAATTTGGGTGGGCTTCCCCTCCAATCACTTTTCGGAATCCTTTTTTATTTTCTATTATTCCATGTCAGTGAATTATATTTATCTTAGCTTTACATAAAAATGAATTCTTAACCTTTTTGAGAGTAAAAACTGGTTTCTTCTTTAACAATTTACAAATAATTGTTTTAGTAAAATACTGATTTGTTTAAACTAAATAATGAAAACTATAACAAAATAGAACTTTAAAATCGAGGGACAGATATTTGCAGTTCTCTTTTCTGCCTAGGAATTTTGGCTTCAAATTATTATATTTATGTTTTTAAGTTACCTAATATTTAAGCACAAATTAAACAGTGGAGATGTGATATGTATGACTCAGGAAAGAGAAAAAGTGCTCTGTGTGCTTAGAGGTTGGGGGAAAATTTCTTAAAGACTTTTACAAATGAATGAAATTTCACTGCACTTAGAATCAGTGCAGTGCCTGGAGTCATCAGAACTTTTCAATCAGAGGAGGAATCATCTTTGAGATGGACCTTTCAAAGGTTAAAAGTCAAGCAGAGGTAGAAATCTGATGTACAGTACGCGGCACATACAGTGGCCTGTGTGAACTGTGGAACTATTTCAGAAACTGTTCTGCAGCTTAGTCACTGATTACACAGAGGGAATGAAGGGTGAAAAGAAGAAAAGATGCCTTCCGGAGCCCATCCTGATTCTAGAGAATGAGGAAGCGAATATGGTGTAGGAAATGATGCGTTCACTTAGGAATAGTTCAATTTGAGTTAAATGCCCACTGGGTATTCAAAAATGTGTTAAATGAAAGACTGGAGTAAAGACAATGACATGGAAGCTATCTAGAAGTGATAATATCTTTAGGTATTTATGGCATACTTACATTTTAGGATTTATATAGAGTGCTTAATATGTATCATTGTACTTAATCCTCATTAACCCTAATGTAGTAGATATTCATGTATGCATTCCTGTATATGCTAATTATAATTTGTGTTCCTAAATGATTTAATATATAATCCATTTTTTCTAGTTTTCCATTACATTTAGTTATGTGTAAATGTAAATATTATATGGTATTTTTGCCCTTGAGCAATGGTATGTGTTAATTTTTCACATTTAGACATTAAAAGATAATGAGCATGGTTTGAGCCATGTAGATGAGGAGAACTCAGGATACAAGGGATGCTGGAGGAGGTAACATGGTACATGTAGCCTTGACAGAAACTGCAGTAAGAAACATGCTGTGCATAAGCCAAGACTGGAGTTTGGAAAGCTGAAAATAAGGAAAAGCAGCCCTCAGACACCCACATTTCTTTTCTTCATTCTCAATAATCTGATCTCTAGTGTATGTGAGTGTGGACATGTCATGTGAGGATAAATTTGAGAATTTGTGTGCCAATATAGATCTAAGTGGGCACAGTGTAATTTTTATGTACAAGGGTAATAACGTCAAAGGAAACATATTTTCTTCAAATAATTATGGCTAGCTATTCTTGATACAATTTTCACTACCGGTCACTGGATGAGATGGTTTTGAGATTTTTTTTAACTGTAAATTTTATCTGAAGAATACAATTTTTGAACCTTCCTAGATTATGAAAGAGAAATGAGTTTTCATGCACTAAGAACCTGCCCTGATATTAATAGCAAAAAGCTCTTCTGGAGTCAAATTCACAGGCTGAAATGACTGGTTGCAAGACAAGTCTGTGTTTTCTGATTCTAATATAATTACTAGACATTTTTAATGATGAAATTTCTTCACAGAAAGACTGATTCAGTTGTATTTGTTTTACTACTTTAGCAAAGCACAGCCAATTCTAAATTTTTGTTCTTATGAGTTTATGATTTGAAGTGCATAAGTGTTTCTTTCAGGCATCATTCTCTGTTCTCAAATGGTCTGGATTTCTTTGTAATCTACCTGTTCTCCATAAGGCTGGCTCCATGGGAGTCCTAAGTCGACCAGGCTGTATCCTTACAGGCAAGCAAGCTTAGGCTTTGATCAAACAGTAAAGAAGAGCCTTGTCCTCTGGGAGAGTTGCTGTTGGGATCTCTTAAAATGTCTTTCTTTGATTATTTTTCTTTGCCAATTTAGCAGTGTCTAAGGGAAACAAGACGTTAGATCCCCAAACTGCTAACTGCCTTTCATAATCTACTAAAAAGAATTAAACAACAAAATTAGGCTTTAGAAAGGGATCGTTGGAGCTAAGTCAAGTATATTTCATTTATTTTAAAAAAATGGGTCAAAACAGTTTTCAGAGTGGTGGTTATTGACTTTTCAATTACTTTCTGGTCTGACTTCCATGAAATATTATACATTTGGCCTTCAAAATCATGCCTGATGACATGTAATCGACAATTGCATCATATAGCGGTTAGAAATGTGGGCAATGCCTATCAGAAAGACATATTTATCGTCTCCAGCTACCAGATGACTTAGAGACCATTTCATGGTGCACCTGCACTCATTCACTCATTCATCAAGCTTCCACCACGGAGTTTGCAGATAACTTTGTCAGGTCAATCGCATGATGAGAATTGAGTTTGCAAGTTGAGCTTCAGCCCTCTTTCTTTCCCCCCACTGATCTGAAATGCAGAATATTTGCTGGTTTTTTTTTATATAAATTGGCTACATGAAAGTAAAAGAAATTACCCTGGAAACTCCCCATGTGGTTTCTTGCTACAACAGGGCCATTTTGCATCAATTGGAAATGAAAGCATAACGATATACTCCCTAAAGTGAGGATGCTGCCATCTGGCAGACACAAGCTCAGCTGGAAGGCTGTGGCTGCATGGGAACCATGGGTTCGTAGGTTTTTGTGGCTGAGCACCTATGGACAAAGTCCATACAGACAAATTAACAAAAACACTGCCTAGTCATATTTACGATTGGTGGCTGCTGGAAATCAGATTTGCTTTGAATTTAATTACTGAAGGATGCATTAAGAGAGTATCCATCTATAGTGTAATAATGCTTATTACTTTCTCCCTTCCCCTACTTCCTCTATTTCTCAAGGGGGGAAGGTCTGGATTCTCCTTATTCCCTAACATATGTACTCCATACCTACGTTAAGTACTAATTAAATAAACAGTCAGCAGGTTTCAGTTTTAAGTGCAAATTACAAAAGAGTTCATTCTATCTGAAATTTAAGATGTAAAATTACTTTTCACTTGTGACATGTTACATTTAATCTTTCAGAAACTTTCTATTGAAGTTTTTTGTGTTGTGCTTGAGCCATTTGTGTGTGTGTGTGTGTTCGTTCTATTTGTTAATGATGGGAAACCACATACACAAAAACCATACTCACATACACACATATATAGAACACTTTGTAAAATGAAAGCAACTTAACATCAAAGTATGATGTCAACACAGTAATACTGAGGTATCTTGTGGACAAGATAGTCTTTCTCAAGGAGTAGGCCTCAGAACTTCATGGTCATCAAAGCAGCCATAAGTCAGAGACTATAATTTTTATTCAATAAATTTTAAAATGAAATTCAGGAAGTGCAAAGGGTAATTTTTGGAGAGAATATTTTATAGCATTTTAGGTGGGAACTTTAGAAAGATGTAGTTGTACTTTCTTGTTGGGACCACCAGTACCCAAATATTGACATGAGACTTACTATTAATTATGAAAGTTCAGGCTTAGTTCAGGCTTGTCTCTAGCTAGTTCGTAGAATCATTGCCTAATCTTTCTGTACTGTCCAACCTGTTTCTTCTGTGTCTGGTTTGCAACTCCACCATTTTCTTCTCAGAGTTCTCCCTCTGCCCAGAATTTCCACCTATACTTCCTTCCTAGCTATTGGCCATTCAAAATTTTATTACACCAATAAAGCATTACTTCTTCATACAGTGTACAAATATCCCACAACAGAAGTAGAAGGAGAGAACAGAGTTCCAGCATGGAAAAATGATGGCCCAGGAAATAAGGTACAATCACATTGTTTATTTAAGTGCTATTTAAGGAATTGATGCAGAAGCTGGGATGAGGTACTTGAGTGGGACGGATGAGTTAATCAGTCCAGTAGCCCAGCCAGGCGCCTCCTGTCAGGTTCAGCCATGAAGTTACAAACCTTTAAGCAGGGGTGCACATGCAGGAAATAATAAACTGCAAACTAAACACTCTCCTGGAATTTTTTATGTCTAGCAAGGACAACTGGACATATACCTTTTGTCATTCTAGAAAAGAAAATCATTCATTATTTGTAATTCTTTTCACTTTGCAAGCTAGACAATGAGTTTTTCTGTTGTGTGCTAATGTTAGCCTATATTGATACCCTGACAACCACCTGCAAAGGGAGAATATTGGTTCAGGGTACATACTGAAAGAAAGAAAGCTACCACGTGGATTGTTAAAGTGGTTTTACTAGTTGGAATTAGGCAAGTTAGGTACATTTCTCTTATTTTTGTTAGCAGCTGACCAGTTCTCTGCTTCATTGTCTTTGCTATTCTCAGTCTGTTTTACTCTCTCGGTATATTTGAGGGTAGAATCCTAGTTCAACATTAGATCAAAATTGTGATAAAATCATTTAGAATTCTTTTTATTTGGAATACTGTCACTGAGTTGCTAAAGAAATAATACAATTTGGTGGCTAATCCACTATGTACTTTTATACAAAAATAAATTGAACTGCTCTGTTTGACCTATTCTTAGTGACTATTACTTTACTAGTAGGAATAAGGAAAAATAAATTATCTTGCAAACGTGAGTCTTTCTCCTGTGGTTGTGCATGATTGATGAAGCAGCCTTTATGTGCAATACACTGTGAATTGCAGAAACAGCAACTTTAGTCCTTTATGAGACCTAGTTTTACTACCGAGTTCCCCCATAAATATCATGTTATAAATAAACTGTCCCTCAAAAGTGCTTCAACTGGATTCTATACTGCTTTAATTGGCCTGCCACAGATGGCTATAACCAAATCACACAATTAGATTATCCCATTGTTACACATGTGCTCTGAAGTTAGCAAGACACATGTGGCTTTTAACAAGAGGTTGTGGCAGAAAGGTGAAGAAAATCCTGATAAATGTTAGATGATACATGAATGCAAGAAGATGAGAAATTCTCCCTCAAAAGACAGCTGACTTAACAGTCATCATAAGTATTATGATGACTTTTAATTCTTGCAGATCATTTCTGATTTTGTTTAACTACACATAATAGTAAGCAAGGTAAAAATGGAATCTCTAAGAAAGGACACTCAGAATTGTTGGTGTAGATTCCTCTTCGTGCAGACATTGCAGACAGACCTGTCCTGATGATCTGTCTATCCTGATTAGTATTTCAGCTCTCTTGAGGAGGATGAAGGTGTATAGTCATATGTTTTGTGTTATGGTATTTTTTTGCATAGATGTAAAGCAGCGTTTTAAGTGATAAACATAGGCTAGTAACATGTTTTGGTAAAGAATGGAATGTTGAAAGGATGAAAAGCAGTGGTGTCTATGATATAGGACATCTTTGGCGTGTCTTGAGGGGGTGGCAGAATCTTTCTTGGCTCTAGGTCAGCTTAGTTTGGGTGGTTAGGGTCCTTGAAAGCTTCAGGGAACTAGAGCTGTTTTAAGCCAGTTCTTCTCTGGTTTCCTTTCTCACAAGTCTAAAGAATGAAGAAAAAAAAAACATGTTTTAAATAGTAAGATTGTGGGGAAAATATTTTTGTTTCAGAAGTAGGAGCTAAAGAAAGGGGAGAAAGGACAGGTCTGTCGACAAGTAGGAATAGGTCCTAGAAAATAAAGTACCAGCAAGTTGCTAGTCAGGGGGATTCCACAAGGACAGATAGAAGAAACTGGAGTAAGGCATGAGGACAATGAGCTGTTCAGCCCAACTGGTAAAACTAAGATGAGCCCTCATCTCCTCTCTGCTTCAATCACATCCTCATGTATGTTTCCAGGAAGAGTTCTGAGAGATAACAAGGCAGCCAGAGTCTGAATTCTGTTGGTCCTGTCTTCCAGCAAGGGCATTCTGGTAACTGCTGTTGGGGAGGTCAGCCTCTCTATATGATCCCTTTCATATGACCTGTTCTCATCACTAACGTGGTATTCTTTTTCTCCAGTTGGTGGATTGCAAATAGTCATGGCTAATCTAGAAACAGTCTCCTTAAATTCACACGTGGAATACATTAAACTGCATTGTCATTTAGTCACATCTTCTCCATAATCAAACCTATTTCTTATGCAAAAGTGCAATGAACCCAAGTTTGTGTGTGTGCACTTATAATCATGTGGAGGCTAGAGCTCAACCTGGAGTGTCTTCTTCAATTCATCCCCCACATTCCCCACATTTATTCTCTTCTCTTCTCTTCTCTTCTCTTCTCTTCTCTTCTCTTCTCTTCTCTT
>LOJH01004787.1:20565-35546 GCA_001685095.1 Ellobius talpinus
CATACGGGTCGGCATATGATTGGAGGCTGGATCGTGCCACTCGGGATGACGCACGAGATGCCCAGGGGCAAGGAGAAGGCTTAACGCCAAATGGTGGCGGCAAGCGAGAACATGGCGGCGCTGCAGCGCCCTACAGGCACCCTTCAGATTAGCGGCTCCCTCCAAAGCCAGGGCCAGAGATAGAGGGGCTGGTATCTGCCTCAGAGGGGACGTTCAGTCCTGGCAATTGGGCCCATTTCCCTACCTTCTCAAGAGCTCCATCATCTCAGAACAATCGCCACTTCCCACATTCTCAGATGCTTTGGTTTCTTTAGGAGATTGCTTGTGTGGCTCCTCCTGTGTTGTCTCTAGTTTATGGGGACTGGAGAAAGCACAAGCAATGCCTGGTTAATGTGCTGATGTTGGCTCTGTCCCTTACTTGCTATGAGGCCTTACTGTAGAGAGCAAGGAATGTGAACACTTAGAGCCTTGGTCTCCTTACCTACAAAAGACGGACAGGCAACAACAGCTCTTCTGCCCTTCCAAGAATAATCGTTGAGGTCAAAGGCGAACTATGACATCAGTGTAAAGATTTTGGGGAGAAAAATACAGTGATCAAGGAATTATTAAAATACAATGTTCACAGTACTCTGCTTTCTTAAAGGTTTATTTTATTTTTAAGTGTGTGTGTGTGTGTGTGTGTCTGTGTGTGTGTGTGTGTCTATGCGTGTACACACCAAGGGTTTCCAAGAAGTCCTGAAGAAGGTATTAGGTTCTGTGGAGCCGGAATGACATGCAGTTGTGAACTGCCAAATGTAGGGGCTGGGACACAATCAGGCCCTGCACCAAGAACAGTTAAGTACTCCTTTACCCTCCTTATATGGCTTCTTCAATTTTTAATTAATTTCTTTGAGACAAAGTCTCATTGCGTGGCTCTGATTGGCCTGGAACTCGCTCTGTAGACCACGCTGGCTTTGAACTTACAGAGATCCATCTGCCTCTACCTCTGGTTTGCTGGGATTGAAGGTGGTAGCCATTGCACCCAGTTTGGACTTTTTATTTATTTTTAAATTTTCACTTACTTATTTTTATGTGTGTGGGTGTTTTGTCTGCATATGTCTGTGTACCACATGCATGCCTGGAGGTATCAGATTCCCTGGAACTGGAGTTATAGAAGATTGTGAACCAACATATGGGTGCTGGGGACTGAACCCGGCTTGACCTAACTGCTGAGTCTTCTCTCCAGCATTAAGAAAACACTGTTAAAGTAACTCTTGCAGGCTCCCCAGCCTTGATTCCCATGGAGCCACATGCAGCCCAGGATAGTTATGAATGAGGCCCAATACAATTTAGATGATAATGACATATCATAAAAAATGACACTATTTTGCTTTGTTTCTTTCTGAGACAAATTCTCATTCTAGTCCAAATCTACCTGGAATTCACTATGTAAGCAAGACTGACTTCAAGCTAACAATGTTCTTCTGCCTGCACCTCCCAGGTGCTTCTGGGAATATCGGCTTGCTCTGCAGTTCTTTCAAAGGCTTCCGTGTTTTACCTTAAGGGGTTCTCTGCTGTTGATTTGGTTTTTTATTTTGTGTGTGTGTGTGCCCTTTTTCTCTTATGTTAAATTAATTTTTAGCACTGTTCATTATATTTTTAAGTACAAGGAAAAGGCCATGGGATATTAATAAATAAATTGAAATATGGCATTAAATTAACCAAATAGCCATTTAAATGGGAAAAAGATCCATGAAGAATTTGATTTTGGGCCAGCCAGATGGCTCAGCAAATCTAACAACCAAAGTTCCATTCCCAGGACCCACATGGTGGAAGGAGAGAATCAATTCCTGCAAGTTGAACTCTGACCTCTATACACATACAGAATAAATGCAATTTAAAAATAGAATTTGATCTTGTGCTGGGGATATAGTAAGTATAATGCTTAAACTACTGTTCATATAGGCCTGGGTTCAATCCCCCAGCAATGCATAAACCAAATCTGGTGGTTCATGCCTGTAATCTCAGCACTAAGGAGGTAGAGGCAGGAGGATAAGGAGTTGTAGGCCATCCTTAACATATAGTGAAGTTAAAGGCCATCTTAAACTACATGAAACCCTGTCTCAAAAGAAAAAAATACAACAGAATGTTATTTCCTTCATAAGGACACCTAAGCAAGGCATGGTGGTACATGCTTGTAATCCCAGCACTCAAGAGGCAGGAGAATATCTGTGAGTTTGCACTACATAGTGAGACCCTGATGTCTCAAACAAAGTAGGATTGTGGTTTCACAGCCATAAATTATGTCCATGTTATTTGAATGTAAAAATCAGTCAGAATTTCACTGGTGGCCTATCACCAATCTAATTCTATTTTCAGGGTTCAATGTGCACATGCATGCGCAAGTGTGCCTATGTGCATGTGTGCATGCTTATGAGGGCTGACTGCCTTACTGTATCCCTAGGGCTTTGAGCTGAGAACATCACCAGACTCCTGCTACAGGGTAATTAATAATCACATCAGCTCATTGCAAAACCAAGTGTCTATGCTGATCCACTAATGCAGGCCTCCCGAGTCATTAGGGCATTGGAAGAGAAGGAAACAGCCTAATCTCCTTCTAGGATTAATGGAGAGAAGTTCCTGAGATGTAATGAGTTCCTAGTAACCTGGAAGTATGCGCCTGACTCAGTACTTTTTTTTATCTCTTCCAGTTATATTCCTTAAAATATATACCCAGAAATAAAGGTTCCCATTGTATTGGCCAGCTAGATACAAGCCTCTCAAATACCCTTCTCCCTGTACACAATTTTCGACTGGTTGGAAATAGCTGTCAGTCAACCTGCCCTTCCCGCCTGTAGGATGCCAAACTAGCCTGACAGCTTTTGAAATGCATTAACCAATTATTTGGCTCTTATAGCCCATCTTCTGATTCTTCTGAGCTTGTAGTTTGCAGTTTGATGCATGTTTGGTCAACAGTAACTGGTAAGAGGGAATAACTTTGAAATCGCTCCATTTTTTTCTGACTACTGAAATATTTAGCTGTCTACAAGATACCATAATAAGCGGTTGACAAGGGAAAGGCTTTTCAGTGGAGCAAGTGATTGCTGGCACAGTAGCAAATGGTTTGCTTTTCTACTGTGGTGTCAGAGAGGACTGGCTGTTGCACGAATGCATATCATTTTGGTTTCCTTTTTTACAGAGCAGCCATCGAGTCATCGAGTCGAACTCTTTAACTGGGAGCAACATGCTATAAATGATACACTGTAAGGTAGACAAATCTAAATTTGTTAGCTGTGGGATCCTGGAAAAGCCAAATACTATGTTTCAGTGCTTGGCATCTCATCTGTAACTGGGCAAATATCTTCACTGTAGAATTGTTGTAAGATTTTTTTTTGGAAGGCTATGCAGTGTCTAGACTGTGACAGGCAGACGGTGCCTCTCAACTTCCAAAACACGTCCAAATCCCTTGGGGATCATGGTGAGATTCTGACTCTGAATGAGTTGGTTTAGGGGACGCTCAAGGTCTCCATTGCTAAAATCTTAGGTGAATGTATGTGCTGCTGGTGCCACACTGGGAATAGTAAGAGTTTCCTTGCTTGCTTGCTTTGATAGGGTATCTTATAGTCTAGGCTGGCCCTGAACTTGGTAAGTAGGAGGATGACCTTGATCTCCCACATTTGCCCCCACTTCCCAGGTGCTAGGATGACGGGGGGGCACAAGTACTCCCAGTCCTAGCAAGGGGCTTGCTATCATTTGAAGGAGCCTATCACAGTTAGTGTTTAATAATAGTTACCACAAAGTATTTCAAGCATTCGTTTTGCTTATTATTTTCATACAGGGTCTCTCTGTATATCCTAGGCTGACTAGAATCTTACTATATAGGTTAGGTTCACTTTAAATTTGCTTTAATTCTCCTGTCTTTGACTCTCTTAAAAAAACATTTTATGTGTATAATTATTTGCCTGCATGTATGTCTGCTTGTGTACCACATGTATGCAGTACCCACAGAGGCTAGAAGAGGGCATTGGATGAGAATTGAGCTCGGCTCCTCTGGAAGAGCAGCTCTTAATAGTTAAGTCATCTCTGCAGCCCCCTACTGCTTTTGCCTCTCACATCCAGGGACGTGGTAGGTGTGAGTCACAGCATAAGGCTAACTCACTTATTTTAAAAAGTACCAGAGTGGTTAAAAAGATGATTTGAGCCCAGGAGCTCAAGATTGGCTTGGATAGCATAGCGAGAGTTCCCATCTCCAAAAAAAAAAAATACATATTGTGTTGTTTGGTTTGCGTTTTTGAGCTAGAAGTCATATGTAGCTCACTGGGCCTTAAACTGAGTTTAGCCAAGGATATTCTTGAGCTGTCAAATTCTTGATCTTCTAGCTTCCACCCACCAGCTACTGGTTGTTTACAGGTGTGTGTCACTGTCTGGCTCCCAAAATACATTACTTCAAAAAACAGCTTTTGTTTCAATGTTCAAGTAAATCCATACCTAACTTTGACTCCCAAGACTTACAATTGTACAAAAGTCATCTACTGTGGGGTTTCATTTGCGCATGCGCCCATGTGTATGTGTGCATGCATATGCACACACTAATTTTGTTGTCTACCTTCCATGTCAGGATTTAGCAGTTTTCTCAACATTGGCACAGTTTACACTTTGTTGATTCAAGACAAAATTATATTGTTTATTCTACCTCGATGGACTAAAATCTGCCCCCCTCCAAGAAATCATTTATTTTGACTTCATTGAAACACGCTCGTCTGCCATCTACCTTAATCACATCCTGAATCATTGCCACCTCATGTGTTCATTAAGTCAGTGATTCACAAAGCAATTACCAAGCTAATTAGAAAATGCATTTAGTGCGGAGGCCATTCCCCACAGCCACCTCCTCTTCAGTGGCACTGAAGCTGTCAGAACTCAGAGTTGGTGTCTCTAATAATGTGTTGAAAATCTTCGGGCTAACCAAGTGATCGGCCTTAAAGGAAATGAACAAAATGAGGGAACTAGTCAGAGTTAGCTACCTTGGGCCTAGAAAGCCCCTAGGCCGGTGTGTAGTTCTGGCGGTGAGCCTCTGGTGGACCCCTCCCTTTTGAATCTCTATCGGGGCCCAAAAGTCACAACATCTCCCCCCAGCATCCTTCGGTTCTAAATTGCTCTCTTTCGGCACTCTCTCTAAATGTCAGAGCATTTGGGGCCACTTGCAATCGTCAATCTTTTTCACAGGAGCAGTTTCTAAATCCTGGCATCTGGTTTCCTGTGTGTGCACAGGCGCTACCGCAGCTATCTCCTGAGAGGCTGTTTCAGCCTCCCCCCTCACTGCTTAATCGCTTGCCTGAATGAAAACATCTAGAGCTTCTTCCTAGAATCCCTCTAGAAACGCCAAACTTTATAGGCTCACCTTGTCCGGTTCCTTTTGAAGTGAACTGGGATGCCAGGATTATGCTATCCTAACAATATTAAGGTGGCAGCCACACCTGCAGTGACAGATACTTACACCCACTGCCCTGTCTCTTGTCGCAAGTTTCCTGTTTGGTAGCTGCTCTCAGGATGAATCACACTTGTTTTCCCAGTGACAGCTTTGCCGCCTCCTTCGTTGAACTTTGGAATACATACGGTGGCCTCTTGTCTAGCTGGGTCCTTTCTTCACTCGTCCACCTTCATCCCTGTAAGTCACTGAGAGCGAAGTTTCTTTCAAGTGTACTGAAGGTAATGGCTCACACATCAGTCTTAAATATCTCCCTAGGCATTGTTTCAAACCATTCTTCCCTTGTGGTGTTCAGCCTTGTCCTGCCTGTGAACTCGTCACTTTATAGTAAAATAATTTACCAAAACAGGACTGGTTCAACTCCCAGTTCTTTGAGCACTTACAATTCTTATGTTTTATATACAAGAATACCGAAAGGATATTTTATTTTTAAAGTGTTTTGTTTTTGTTTTTGCTTTCTGTAGGTCTGTTTTATATGAACATCTGTGTACCATATGAATGTAGTAACCACAGAGGCCAGAAGAGGGTGCTGTATTCCCTGGAGCTAGAGCTACAGATGGTTGTGAGCTGTCACGTTGGGAAACAAATTCTGGTCCTCTGAAACAACAGCAGTGATCTTAACTCCTGAGCCATCTCTTCAGCCCCTGAAAGTATAAACTCCTGGAAGTCGTCATTTGGGTAGGATGGACAGGCAAGGACAGTGAGGAGTGATATTTTCATTGTGCACCTTGTAAGTGTTTTTAATGTGGTTACTTATTTATTCTGGACACAGGTTCTCACTATGTAGCCCAGGCTATCCTTGAATTTCTGATCCTCTGGACTCAGACTTGCAACTGCAGGGCTTATACACATGTAACACCATGCCTGGCTAGCTTTTAGGTTTTGAAACATGATTGTTACGTTATATAAGAAGTTAAAAATGAATTGAACCATGTATGGGGTATAGCCCTGGGGAGGAGGCAGGAAGATTAGTTTAGGTCACCTTCAGCTACATAGCCAGTTCAAGTCTGGCCAGAATTATATGAGGAAACTACATCTGAAAAAGAGGTAAGGAGGGTGAGAAAAACAAGTGGGGTGAAAAATGAACGATTAAAAAAACATAGCTAGGTATAGTAGTTCACACCTGTAATCCCAGCACTTGGGAGACTGAGGCAGGAAGGTGGCTGTGAGTTAGAGGCTGGCCTGGGCTACATAGTGAGTTTGACTTCAGCATGACCTAGAGTGAGGGTGGGTTTCAAAAACAAGAAAATAAAACAAACATAAGAGGCTGGAGAGATGACTCAGGGCTTAAGAGCTGCTCTTCCAAGGGACCAGAGTTCAGCTTCCAGCCAGTCACAGAGTGGCTCATAACTCCTTATAACTCCAGTTCCAGGGAATCCAACTCAACGGATCTCTGGCCTCTAATGGCACCCATATTCATGCAGTGTTCTCTCTCTCTGTCTGTCTGTCTCTCTCTCTTTCTCTGTCTCTCTGTCTCTCTCTCTCTCTCACACACACACACTCAAAATGACTGCTCTACTAGAGGACAAAGGTTCAATTCCAAGCACCCACATAGTAGCTCACAACTGTCTGTAACTCCAGTTCCAGGGAAAAATGACACATTCTTCTGGCGCCTGTGTGGGTACCAAGCACATGTCTTCATATACATACAGGCAACTAATACATATAAAATTGATACATATAAAAGAAAATAAAAATGTTTTTAAAAGATAATCAACAGTCTTGGAGTGTTTGGAAACTCAAGATATTACTATTTCATTTACTTCTGTATGTTTCTTTTTCTTTTTTGTATGATACGGGAAGTTAAACCCAGAACCTTATGCATTCTAAGCACTAGCTCTCCCACTAAGTTACAACCCCAGCTGTTTCACTGTTATTATTTTCCATGTTAACTCCCAGAGGTATGAACTAACTCGAAGAAAGAAGTCAGATAATACTTTGGCATTACTGATGATGCCAATAAAATGTTTCAATCAGTAAAACTTGGGTCTTCTCCATGGTTTTCTCTTGGAAAGTAATGTCTTTTCTTTCTGAAGTGCTATCTATCAAATCACATGCACACGTGCGCACACACACACAATTCAATAAATGAAGAGAGAAACAAGATAGAGCCTCACAAACATGTTTTTCTGAGTTCAAAGTTGATTACATTTATGTGCTTTTCAGTCATTATACAATGTACAGACATGATCCACTGAAATGATTTATGCTCTGCAAATGGTTAAACAATGATTTCCTATGAAATACTAGACAAAAAAGCTTCTAGAAGCAGAGTATTGTTTCCTGCAAAAAATCAACTTCAGGCATACATTTGTGTTTACATATATTCCTTGAGAATGCTACATTAGCAGTGCATAAAGTTTATTAAAAAGAGCTGAAAGAAATCGATTTTCAAGAGACTCGATGCATTGTGCTTTCAGATAAAAATCCTAAGACAAAAAAGGATCAGTTGCTGCGAGAAGAACAGTTAAAGCTGCACAGATGTCAGAGGTCAGAAAATGCTACCAAGAAATGGAAATATTTGTGCTTAGGGGACTTTTTTGGTAAATTTTTTTAATAAATAAAAACTAAAAATGTCTTGGTGACTGATACAAAATAGACACAGGTATTCTAGGGCTTTCTCTACTTGGTTTAGAGTTTGAATATGAAAAAAATCATGTCCTTTGACACTAACTGCCATCTGACATTCCTAATCAGGGCAAGTCACTTACACTCAGGCAAGCGAGGGACTTGGGAGAAAACCAAAAGGTGATTTTCCCCTTAATAACATAAAAGGTTAGCCAGAGCTGAAGCCAGGATGAACAAATTAATTTTTTAAAAAAATGCCTACCTTCCTTTAGAACTCTCAGGCTAAACAGAGAAGCCAGTCCACTTCTATGAGGTGCCTGGTGTCTGACCCACAGCCTGTTCTGTAGTTCACAAGATGATTGAAATACATTTTGTCTTCGGTGAGACTGTAAGGTAAGTGTGATCCCTCAGTAAGTACCTTTTTTTCTCACTCCTCTCCCACATGGACTGTAACATACTTGTTTTAAGAACAGTACAGTAACTTCTTGCAATGATGGAGGGAAATTGATGATTTACGTAGTAATGCTGATGCTTGTGTCTAGGCAATAAATGTCATTTGATGTTCAAGCTGGTTGGTCAGTTGCTCATTTAGGTCTTAAACTTTGAAGGACCCATGACCCTTATCAAAGTGAATTAGACAAAAAAAGATGAAAAATAATATTTAAAGTTATTTGCACAATAGGTAAAGATTTGAAAAGAATGTCTTCAAATAATCCCCACTGTATTACTCAGAAATATCTTTTTGTTGTCTGTAACATAAAGTGCTAGAGTCCTTCAAATAAAATTATAGACTAATTGAAAATATATATTATACATTTGCAGTTACTAGAAATCATTTAATAATTTGTAGTGTGTTAATGGAGTGAAATAGATAAAAGGCAGTCCACATTCATATTTCAGATTTTACTTCAGAAGTCAGTTTGAATCCTTGCTCATGTTCTAAGTATAGCCATTGTGATAAGACCTGAAAAGAAAGAAACAGAGGAGAGTGAGAAACACATTTTACACTATTTGCCATTCAATAGACAGTTTGTAGCTTGGCAAGCAAATAAAATCTAGTGCCACAGGCAGGCACTCTACCAAGAACTCAAAGTCGATTTGAATTTAGTTGATATTATACAGAAGAAATCTAATTTACAACAACAGACAGTCACTGGATAGATTTAATGAAATCACTTACGTCTGGTCATGGCTAATTTCACTATCAAACATACCTCCTACTTTATCCAGTCACATCAGCCATAATAACAGCAGACATGCCATTTAAAAGTGTCTATAAAACCAAACAGACTTCAGCAGCCTATTTATGTCAGGGCTTTAGGGCCTCAAGGACACAGCAGTAGAGTGGTCCCACTTTCCCTGAGGGATTCCACGTTTAAAACCATGACCAATCAATAATGTAAAAACATGCTCCATCTTCTCTTTTTTTCAGACAAGGTCTTACTCTACACAGCCCTGGCTGGCCTGGAACTCGCTCTATAGACCAGGCTGGGCTCAAACCCAGAGATCCGCCTGCCTCTGCCTCCCCGCTGGGATGAAAGGCGTGTGCCCCCACATTGGCTTGTATACTCAGTCTTACATGCATGTCGGGGAGCAATGAAAGAGCACAGGGAAGGAAGATGATGGCTTAGGCCTGAAGCCACATACATACATACATACATACATACATACAAAGAAATAAAAGTGAAAAAGAAAGCCTAGTGTGCTGGCATATGAGAACTGGGGAGGTGAGCATAGGAAGATCAGGAGGTCAAGGAAAGCCTGGGCTACATGAAACCTTGTCTCAGGAAAACAAAACAAAACAAAACAAAAGAACACTCCAGGGAATACAGAGTGAAATACAAGAAAGAATTGGCATTCAAGCAGAGATGACAGGAGAACATGAGTGAAGGAGAGACCTTTTTGTTTTAAGATATTACCTCCTATAGTGGAGGCCACCCTCAAACTATGGATTGCGAACTCCTAGACTCCTTCCTCCACCTCCCAATGACACTTCTATGCCCAACTGGAATGTATAAACTTTATACATATTTTATAACAGTGGAAACTAGTAACCCCTCACATCAGTACCAAAGCATCTTTAAAACCCTTACCTAAGATATAAGCAGCCACTAATTTTTGATTCACACTTAAGTGGAGGTAGAGAGGCACCAGCGATTCCATATCCCCCAGAGTAGGCAGCATCAGGGCCGCAATACATACCACTCCCAGGAAGACAGTTAGCAAACTAGGTCCTGAAGAGACAGTTCTGTTTTCTGTATTTAAAAAAAAAAGATAATCTCTGCATTTGCTTCAAAAGCCAATCTAAGACAAAAGTCTAAAGTTCCTTCACAGGCAGTGGCCACCATGCAAAGGACTGTGCTTCGGTTCTGTCTGTCAACCTTCACCAGTACTCTAATCCAGGGAGACTTGCATGCTGCACCTACACAAATGTCCATAATTTAACCCTCAATCATTATACACTGGCTTGCTTAAAGGGCAAAGGGAGGTAGGGAAAAGAACAGTGATTACAAATTTCCCAACCCCCTGGCTGGAGTCTACAGGACAAAAAAGTCTATCAAGTATGTATCAGAAATATCTTTAAGATTTCCTTTGGTTGGTTGGTTTCTCTCCAGGACAGCCTGAAACTCAATTATGTAAACCAGGCTGGCCTCAAACTCACAGAAATCCACCTGCCTCTACTTCCCCAGTGCTGGGATTAAAGGCGTGCGCCACCACACCCAGCATGGTTCTCAATTGTACGGATGATTACTGTTCTAGTACGTGCACCAAAGAGAAGACATACAGACAGTTCTAAAAGCATGTGTTAGAAATGAATGGACAGTCACCATTTTCTTCCTGTACACCAGTGGATTATTTGGATACCCCAGGAAGTCCCGACTTAAGATGGCTCAACTTTATACTGGTGTGAATGCAGCAGGCACAACAGAAACCACACCCCAGATGGTGAATTTTGATTGTTTTTGGCTTACTGGCATATGATGTGGTAGCTAGGCTACTGGGCTTCGGTGGTGAACTGCAGTACTTCGGCATAGCCAGCACAAGAGGAAAACACCAGCACCCTGCAGTGGATTGTGTATTCAATCTCTTTCCACAGATAAGATGCTCAATTCACAATGGATTAACTGGGACAAACTGGGGATTTAAAATAGTCAAATTCATAGGATCAAAGAGAATTGTGGCTTCCAGGACATGGGAGAAGAGGCTAATGGGAGTTGTAGTTTAGTTCACATAAGTCTCAACCATATGAGATTCACATGTCTAAAGGCACACTCCATCACACAGGACCTATATTTAGCAACACTATATTGGGGGTGGCCACGGTGGCGTTCACCTTCTAGCACTCAGGAGGCAGAGGCACGTTGATCTCTGCGATTTTGAGGCCAGCCTGTTCTACATAGCCAGTTTCAGGATGGTCAAGACCTAGTAAGACCCTGTCTCAAGCAACAAAAAAAGCAATACTCTTATAAACCTAAAAATTAGTTGAGAACGTGATCTAGTGGTACAGGTCTATCATTCTAGCATTCAGAAGGCTGAGGTCAGAGGATCATATATTCAAGGCCAGCCGGTAGTAGATAGCATACTCTAATCTCATGTTGAATACTCTTACAATAAAAGTGAAATATGACCACATGGTGGCTCACACTGTAACCCTACCTATTCCAGAGGAAACGGTGGCACAAGTCTGTGATCCCATCAGATGCTGAGGCAGGAGGACTGAAACCATAAGGCTAGCTTGGACAACTTAGTGAGGCTCTCTCTTAAAAATAAATATAGGGCTAAAAAGATGACTCACTGGGTATAGTGCTTGCTGCACAAGCATGAGGACCTGAATTTGACCCAGAACCCATGCAAAATCACCAATAAAACACACACACACCCGCATGCACATGCACGTGCACACACACACACAGCCCTGTTGTCAAGCCTGATGTGACACAGTTCTGAGCGTATATCTACAGTATACAAGCATCTTTTAAAGAAAGTCAGTATGATGGCTAATCCTGGACTCCAACTTGCCTACACTTGAAAGTAACTTAAAACCCAAACAGCAAGGTATACTGTGAGTTAATTTTCTTGGTTGGATTATTTAAGGTGGGAGATACACCCTAATTCCAGATCATTTCAAGTCAGAAGATCCACCCTAAATCTGGGCCAGACACTCTGGTGGCAGCCTACATAAAGGGACTCGGAAGAAGGATGCTTGTGCTGTCTGTTTGCCCTCGCTCTCATTGGCAAGCTCATGCATCCTGACCCATTCCTACAATGGTGTTATAATCGACTTGTTTGGGATTCCAACATAGACTGAAAACTGGCAGCTCTCTAGGACACCCTCCCTGCGACACCAGCACCAGATTGTGAAAGCTGAGATATCCAGTTTCAAGGACTGGACAACTACTGGATCCTTGGACCTTCCATCAGGAAACAGCCATTGCCAGACGACTTGGATCACAGCAAGCCACCCTAATTAATACACACACACACACACACACACACTATACACACTATAATAGATATATAGTTCATTATATCAGTTCTGTTCCTTAGAGAACCCTGACTAATAATCCAGTAACAGCATTTTTCTACCATGTACCTTTCCCCACTAATCTTCCTTTCATTAAAAGGAATAGCCAAGAGCAACACAATTTGTGTTTTATTAATGAAATAATGCTGTTCATTCTATTATTAAGTGGAACTTTTCTAAATTATTAATACCTTAGCTATTGTGAAATTTAATTGAACTTTACCAAAGCCAAATAGGTAAAACAAAGTCAAACTTCACAGTAATGATTGCTTGGGATGAAACAAGAGCAAAAATAACTTTAAAAACCCTTAGCTCATAAGCGAAATAACTTTGTATTTACATCCACTGCAAGATTCATTTTAAGGAAAATATGACAACTACACCATTCACTGCAAATTAAGATAATTTCAAAGAGCTGGGTGCGGTGGCAAACACTTGTGATCCAAGCACCTGGGAGACAAAGGCGGGAAGATTGCTTAAAGCTCAAGGCCAGGCTGATCTACAGAGTAAATTGCAGTTTGGTTTACATAGCAGGACTCCTAGTGAGTTCGAGGCTACCCTGAAGTTCCAAACTGAGTGTGACAGCGCGCAGCTATAACTGGACTTGGGAGACAGAGGCAGGAAGATCAGGAGTAACTTGGGACTACAGAGCAAAACCCTGTCTCAAAGAAAAATGATAAGGAAAACAAATGTCCTCCATCATCTCTTCCTACAGCTAGCACAATGGACAACTTTCAGATGTCATAAATGCTCACATAAACATGTAAAATAGGGGCTGGAAAGATGGCTCCATGGACAAAGTGCTCAATGTATCAAATGTGAGGACTTTTGAGTTTGAATCCCTGGAACTTAAAAGAAGCTGGATACAACAAACTTGTCTATAATTCCAATAGCAAGATGGGAGGCAGAGACCTGATGAAGACAGCTGTGAACAAGAGATCCTGCCTCAAACAAGGGAGACTGACACCTGAGGTTGGCCCCTACATGTACTGTGTCATATACACGCCTGCATCCACATGGAAGAACCCCCAACACACGCACCTTACACATGCCAAGATAAAACCATACAACTTTATGGAAATAGCATGCTATCTACCTGCCTTCCCTCTTTACTAATGTCCTTGACACTTTGGAAAAGACTTCATTATTTGTATTCTATGTATTATTAGTGTTTCACCTGTTTGTACGTCTGTGCACCACATGTGTGCCTGGTGCCTATGGAGGCCAGAAAAGGGTGTCAGACCCCCTGGAACTGGAGCTACAGACAGTTGTGAGCCACCATGTGAGTGCTTGGCGTCCAACCTGGGTTCTCCAGAAGAGCAGCGAGTGCTCTTAACTGATGAGCCATCTCTCCAGCTTTTTCCACTCAGTATACAAACTTCATTCTAATAGAGCCTTGTAACTGCCTGTCTGACATTCCATTTCATCAACAGTCATAACTTAGTCAACTCTCAACTTATGGCCTTTCATGCCACTTTCAGGCTTTTTTAATTAATTAATTAGTTATACATAAAGTATTCTGCCTGTATGTATGCCTGTATGCCAGAAGAGGGCACCAGATCTTATTCTAGATGGTTGTGAGCCATCTTGTGGGTGCTGGGAAGTGAACTCAAGACCTCTGGAAGAGCAGCCAGTGCTCTTAACCTCTAAGCCATCTCTCCAGCTCAACAGTTTTTTTTATTATTACAAACAATAATAAAGATACTTTTCTGAAGCTGGAAGGTGCAGACTCAAATGTGTAACAAAGTCTTTGCAATTCATTATTAATGTAATTAAGACAAATCTACCAATATTCACCTCAGTCTTTTAAAAATATCTTTAATGGCCTTGACTACTAGTATTTTATGAAAGTATATTTTATATATTTTACAGGTTATTTTTATTACATGAAAAGATCCAAAAAATATAAGACTGTTTTTATATGCAGGCAACACTTGTATAAGTCAACTTGTTAAGTGCATGAAACTGTAGTGTTTTTTTTCTTTTTAAAATTTGTTATTGCTGGTAGGTTTTGTTGTTTGGGGAGCCAGGTTCTCATGTGGCCCATGCTGGCCTTAAACTCCGTTATCTAACAGAGGATGATGGTCAGTGAGATGGCTGAGTGAACAGGTTCTTGCTGCCAAGTCTAATGGCCTGAGTTCCATCCCTGGGATTTACATTGTAGAAGGAAAGAACCTTCCCCAATCTCGACCATCCTGTTCCCTCATGTTCTCCTTCTCCACCCCTCTCCTTCTTCTTCCCTTCCACCCTCCCTTCTCTCACCTCCCTAACACTCCCAATTTTCTCAGGAGTTCTTGTCTATTTCCCCTTCCCAGGGGGATCCATGTGTGTTTCTCTTAGGGTTCTCCATGTTACCTGGCTTCTCTTGGGTCATGGACTATAGGCTGGTTATCCTTTGCTTTATGTCTAATATCCACTTAT
>LOJH01004788.1:7883-21745 GCA_001685095.1 Ellobius talpinus
GGGGGGCGGCATTTTAAGAAGACAGTAAAATGGGCTACCGGGCAAGGACACGTATCAGAAGAAGGTGCCTGTACTGGGTCAGCAATTTTTTATAAAGTTAGAAGGCCCATAGATAATATGTGACCTCAAAATTTGGTAAGATCCAACCAAGAACAGTTTATAAATACCACAACAGTGAGGGGATTTTGCCTGTGATGCTAAAGGTTATATGTCCAATAAAACAAGTTCAAAGTGTGCTGGAATGCTACCCCAGTCCCTCAGAACTGGACATTTGCAACTACGGTCTTCAGAGAGAAATAGTCAAGTTAAGTTGTAAGGCCACACACTCGCCCTTGGCATGTATTTGAGTGTTTTTCTTAAGCCTCTCTCTTCAAGCCCAAGTTTACATCTATGTAAACCTTTCCGTAATAAACTCCAAGTTCACATAAAAAAGTGGGCACTCATGCTATACACTAGTGACATTATTGAAAGGAGAAGTTTGGGACTGACTAGGTGATATCTCTGCACACATGTCAAATGCCCAGCATCTACCTAGGAAGCCAGGCAGGGCTGTGTTTGCCCATCACCCTAGTTCTGTGGGACAGAGAAAGCAGCTCCCCAAAATCTCATTGGCCAGCCAACCAAGTCAACAACAGGAAGCTTTCAGTGTAATCCTGCCTTGAGGCAATAACTCTGAGAGCAATACCGGAATACACTCTGGTTCCCCGCTTTGATCTCTGCATGTGCGCATGGGTGCAGACAGCTGCACGATTTGGGCAGAGACAGTGGAGATACACTAGAACAAAGTCATCACGTTGTCAGAAGCCAAGTAAGTCTCAGGCTGTCCATAGCTGAAGGATGAAGGATCCTTCCGTAGTTAGATTCCTATTTCTGTGATAAACATCATGACCGAAAGCAACTCGGGGGGGGGGGAGGATTTATTTGGCTAACAGGTTTCCAGTACATCATGAGGGGAAGCTAAGGCAGAGCCTGGATCTGAGACCTTGGAGGAACGCTGCTCACTGGTTCCGCCCTCAGCTTCCGCCCTCACCTTTCTTATATAGGCCAGGCCACGTATAGTGGCACCATCCTGAATGAGCTGGTCCTCCCACATCAAACATTACTCAAGACAACACCTTTGACTTGCCTACCAGCCAGTCTGATAGAAACATTTTCTCAACCGAGGTTCCCTCTTCCCAGATAACTCTAAACTGTCGAGTAGACAGAAACAAAACAACAACAAAACCCTAACCAGCACAGGTCAGAGGGAACATGTCCCAGCCGGTACCTTAATTTCAGACTCTCAGTCTCCAGAACATTGAAATAATAAACTTCTGAGTTCTAAGCCTCCCAAGTGGTGGTACCTTATAATAGTAACCTCTCCCGACAAGTGCAGTATCCAAGGAAATGTAGAAATCTCAGTGTCTAGGCCTCCGTCGGATAATAGATTTCTCACAGTTAGTATGCTATTAGCAGGGTATACTCTCTGTCCTGCGGAGACACGCTAGCTCTTCAAATGGCCGTGAGGCCCTCTGGCTTGTCTCATGCGCTGAAGATGATGTTGTTACTTAACAGGGCATCAAACATGCTCTGCTCATATTATATATAAATCTGCCGCAGTCTGTGAGTGCAGTTTTATTGTTCTTCTCACTTGTCTTTTTATAGGTAGGGAAAACACTGACCCAAAAAAACTAAGCTGTGTTCAAGAGAACACCCTGTACAGCTGGGGCTCCCATCTGGACCTGTGCACACCAAGCTACCTGGGAAGCCAAACTCCACATCCCCTACAGATTGTGGCACCGTGGTCAGGGAAGGGTGGGCTCATTACACTTTGACTCCTTAGCTCATGGAACATTGGGATTCAAAGTCAAAATCTTCACATTATGAGGTCTGTGGACTTTTTTTTTTCAAATGTACAGTCATCATAAAAACAAGATTGAAAAAGTCTTTTTATAATGTGTTAAGATTTTCTGAGGCAGTTCTTCCTGATACACAGAGACCCAGCTGATGAAGCAGGCACTGGGGTTGGAGAAGAGACCCGCAGTGCAGTGATGATAGAATCTGACGCCCCAAGAAGGTCAACACACATTCTCTTCCTTAAAGAGGGTTAAGGTGTTTGAGAATAGAACAGCTGGGCTCTATGGATCTTGTAAGATGTGGAGAGGGTGTAAGGGTTCCTGCCTCTCAGAGAAAAGACTAGTTTCTTTGTGGTCATTGTCACCACCATCATCATCACAAGGGACGACATGGACAGACATGTTTCACACATACAATAATAATCTCTGCCCTCTTCCTGTGGAGTGTAGACCTTGTAAATCTGGTAAAGGTGAAAAAGACCAGTGGAATAAATAAATAAAGCCATCTGGTAAGATTCTGAGGCCAGAGAAGGAGAGAGAGAGAGGGAGGGAGGGAGAGAGAAAGAGAGCAATGTGTCTAGGCACAGATACATGCCCGTCTAGTCTGTGAAAGAATGTAGTGAACGCGGTATGGCAGACTGCTTCGCCTCTCCATGGATCTTGTACCAAACCCAGCGCCAGCTTCTTAGCAAGCGTTTTCATTTATTCTATTTCATAAGGTCTCAAAGGCAAAAGACACTTAGCAGAAAGGAACAACCAGGTGTGAACCTTATTAAAATCCTTATTTATGGGGCTGAGGAGGTGGACTCAGACAGCAGAGTGTTTGCCACATGAATATGACACCCTGAGTTAGATCCCAAACATGTTTGGAAAAATTGGGACTTGATGTTATCCAGCTTTGGGGAGACATAGGAAGGAGGATCTTGGCCAAGCCAGTCTAGCTAGATAAGTGAGTTCCTGATTCATTAAGAGACGTTGTCTCAAAAGGGAAAAAAGAAAAGAGGATAAATTATTGCAGTAACTGAAAAATGATGGCCCCATATGTGGATGGAAACCACTTTACTTGGAGATGATGAGAGAACTCAGAAAACATCAAGTTATTTTGTGCTCATAGTATTTCATTCCTAATTGCCAAACATGACGTTGATAGGAATTTGAAACGGTGACAAGACTTGAAAAAAAATGGTATTGATTAAGCTGTTAGTCTACACGGCAGGATGTATTCTTTAACTCTGTGGAAATACAAAGGTTTCCCTTCAAGGAATATGGAGTGCTTAGAGAAAGGAGAGATGGATTGCCTTTTCAAAGACCGTTATTATCCTTTTACCCCAATTTCTCACAGACTCACACCTACACAAACTCCCGAACTGCCACAGGTCAAGTCCGCAGAGCCTTCTGGGAAAACGATCGGGCCAGCTCTCAGGAACAACGGGAACAAGTGAGCATAGCTCTATTAACTTTAATATTTCTAAGAACTGACCAGTTAAGCAGGTTGGTGCATAAGAAACTGGAGATGAAAAATAAGTATTCGTGAATGCTTCTGTGCTGTTTGAACAGAAATGGACACAGCTTTTGCTTGGCCCCTGAGAGTCTGTGTTAATTTTTCAGGGAGTGAAAGATCAAACAGCCCGAGGCTAGTCATTCTTAACCGAAGAACGCTACAAGCAGCCAAATCTGCTGTTCACACAGAGGCTGTGGCTGTTTGGGAAGGGAAGGTCAGATTTGGGCTCCCAAGAATATTTAGGATCATAGGACATTTTCCTTCTAACCACTTCTTCAGGGGATTTTAACTAATGACCTTCACCAGATGTGCTAAGACCACCAAAGAAGTTTTGTGTGGAAAAACTCCTTTAGATACATCCTGCTACAGACAGTAAGCGATTCCAGGTGAAAAGGAACTGTGCTGGCTACTTCCGGCTCTGTGAACTTATCCACGCACCAAGTGTCAGCCGTAACTAAATTCTACTCCATCATCCTATTTGGAAATGAGCAAAATGAACACAGCTCAGAGCTTTCTTCTCAGGGAAAGCCCAGGTACCTGCATCAGATGGTCTGCAAGCCAGGAGGACTCCTCGCTGTCCCTCAGACCGCCCATGCCAGTCCCAGAGTTCGATTCTACAAGGGTGAGTTACTGCTTTAGAGTTTCATTTGTGTAATCAACCAGAACTTGCTATGAAAACGCAAAGATCTCTGGGAGCGGTTTTGCATTAAGCCTTCTATGTTCAGAAGAACGATTACTTCTCGGCTGCCAGAGTTAGTTAACAGCCTGAGATAAAGGAAAAGAAAAAGAGAGGTAATTGAGATGTCTGTCCCACAGAAGAAGAGAAATCTTTCTTGGTTTTCATGCTTGGCATGTGGACAATATATATATATATAAGATTCTGAACTGATATCAGCTTAGAAATTGGAGACAAAATAAAATGAAAGCTCCCCAAGAAATGGATGCAATGTTTCTGAGTCTGCACTCTAAGAAGTGTTTGCTGTTCAAAGGGGCATTTGTGGCTGCTTTCCTGAGGACATCGTGGACAAACAGTGACTTCTGGAGCTGGCAGCAGAAGAATGGAATCCTGTGCCATGATCCATACCTGACAGGGGCTAAAATATTACTTATTTTCTGGTCAGAAAGTCCAAAGTCTGATTTCTAGTATGCATATTATCACCTGATTCCAAGGTAGGAGAGCATCCTACAAAGTGTCTAGTTCATTTCAACACCATCTTTATAACAAATGTCCAATTGGTGACTGTCCAGCCTCTACCTCAACATCCATAGGATCAGGAGCTCACCCTCTCAATTTTTGGAAACTACATTTTAGTCTTTCATTTGTTGCTGTTGCTTTTGTTTTTAAGGCTGTCTCCCTGAGACTTGTCTCCATTGCTCCTAACCCAATATCTTCAATTCCCTTACAACAAGCTGGACTCCTCTCACATAGGAAACCCACTTAAATATCTGAAGACACCCCTTTTGTCTCCTGAATATTGCATGTGCCAGAAATGGTAAATATTAAACATGGTGCTTTTGACTTATAGAGATTCTAAACACTTTCCCAACAACTATGAGTTAATAAGAATAAAGGCTTGATGGAGGACCTCTCTCAAGTATACTAATGCATTAGCATGGTACCTGATCAATTTCAATTTTTTCCAGTAGATATGAGGATACTCACAATCTGTTATCTAAAAAATAGGCAATATCAATGAAAACAATTCTTAACTATTTCCCCCTCTCTAGTTAAATATTTGCATATGCTTTGTAGAAGGAATATGAACTATAACATTTTGAAATCTTGAACCCAACTTGACTAATCCATGACTACGTTAAAAAAAACTCCCCAGAGTATGTTTCCTTTGCCCCTCAGTGTCTTTCCAAAAATGCCTTTCTATATGAGTGCAGAAGCGGAGCTGGAAAGGACCGGACCTTGCTCCGGGGTGTATAACTGGAGCTTTAAAAGCCAGCCTTCACCTGAGGTTGGATTTCTAGGAGTAAAACCTTTCTTATTTCAGAATTTCACTTAGATGCCAAGATGTTGGGAAGAATAAAAGATCAATGCCGGAGAAGGAGTCATGTGTGGAACCATGTGCCTATAACCCCAGTGCTCAGGGGGCCAAGGCAGGTGGATTGAACACTCAAGGCCAGCCAAGCCTATATAGTAAGTTCTAGGCCAGCTTGAGCTATATAGTGAGACACTACCTCAAAAACAAACAAACAAAAAAGCCATTTGAACTACGAGTGAGCTTAACCACTGTTTCTTTCTTCTCTGGATCCCTGCCCACCACTCTTGCCCCATGAACACACAAAGCCCAACTTGCAATTTTAGTTTGTGTTGGAAGTGTGTATAGTGCAGCCACACACACAGTCTTGACTCTGGTTAAGCAAAATGCAGAGGCAGGGCGGGAGCAGGGGAGGGGATCAGGACCAGTGTGGCCTAAAACTACTGTTGCTTTGTGTTGATGGAGGAGATGGGTGACTGCCAGGAAGCCTGATCCCATTAGCCCTTGGCCCTTTATCAGATCGCCTCAGTGTTTCCCCACCTGTGAAACAGAAATGATGCTCCCTCTTTATCTCCCAGTTCCCCTGTGGCAATCCAATAAGCCAGTACCCTGCATAGTTCCAGGACGTTCTTCTTTTGGCTTTTCCCCTTTGCCTTGGTTACTGTGGGCACTGGTCTTCAGTAACATCCACACTGCCTTGAAAGGAATTATCACTAGCGGAGAGAAAAGGAACCTATATACAGATTTTTCTATCCAAATTATATTATTTTTGTTTTGAAATAGGGCCTGACTTTAGAGAAAGGTTTCAGGGGTCCGCAGACAAGTCCTAAGGGCCCTGAGAACAAATGAGAATGACACAAGACTGTCCTGGATGGACAGGTTGATGTGACCCTGCAAAACCTGAGGCAATGCTCTTCTCCAGAAGGTGAGGAACCTGTACCTGCAGAGGTCACTGCACTTTTGCATCAGCATTCAAAGAGCCTGCTCGTGACCATAACAACTCCATCCAAAGAGCTCCATGTCATCCCACCTCTATACAAGACCCTTTTCCAACCAACCAAAGATGAACAGACACACACGGAGGTGAGGCAGGGCCAGGGAGGTGGGTGGCTACTATTCATCCTGCTATGAAAGGTCCTTTAGAAAAGGAAAAAAATACTAGGCAAATACAAGAAATTAAGACGCACACAAGAAAAGGATCTTTCATATTCCTAAAGTAAAAGGCTTAGTGTTTTAGTAAGAGTGGTTGATGGCTGATAATTTCATACAGCTTTGCTTAAAAACCCTCTCTACTCCTAAATTATACTCTTGTTAATTTTGAAATTGATATAGAAAAAATAAATTATTCTAGCTTAATAAAAATTTCCCCAAATAATGGTGCCCAGACTACCTTTTCTTTTTTATGCATTCTAAGACTCATGTAAAAGAATCATTCACATTTAGAGAGGACCTTGCTACCTAGTTAAGCAAATCTAGAGACCCCCTCACACAGACATGCCCAGAAGTTTGTCTCCAAGATCCTTCCAGATCCTGTCTAGTTAACAACTCACTCTCGCCAGGAGATCTCCTAGAGTTTGGATCTGGGATATCCTCGAAGGTCTGTGCGCTAAAAGTTGGATTCCCAGCTTGATACTACTAGATGGCAGTGGAAACCTTTAACAGACAGACTGTGCTGGGAGGGTTTAGATCATGTGGGGTTGCCCTAGAGACAGACTACAGAATGACAATTCTCAATGAACAGGCTTTCTCCTCCAGGTACCTCTGCCACACTATGTTGTCACAGACCCAAATGAATGGGATTGATTATCTAATACAAAATCTCCTGTATGGCCTTAAAGAAGAACACAGGTGACAGCTACAGGAAGGCAAGTGTAAAGAAGTGATCAAATGCCTTTGTCAAATAGTGCTATATAACCATAAAGGATCTCGGAAGAAGGGTATGTGGACAGACCTTCAACACTGTCACCATCACTACAGTGCTCTTCTTTTAGGTGGTCAAGACAGAGGACAGAGGTAGCAGAGACTCTTATATTCAAAAACTGCTTTATTCACTTTCTACATCTCCTCAGAGATACTACATGGAAGCCCACTTGTAAGTGCTATGTACTCATCCAGAAAAATTGTCTGTCTCTAAATAACAGCATGGGAGAGTCTACTGCTGTTAGAATAAGGCTTCATTCAGGCCACAACTTGGAGTTTCAAAAACCGTATATACAGGCGATGTTTATGAATCCATTGCAGAGGAAATGAGTAATTGGCCATCAGTCACATTTATGGAGGAAACTAATAGGTTATCATATCAGGTCACTGTAAGTAAAAGCTCATTTGATTATTTCCTGTGCCCAACTGTGTCATGCAATGTTCAAACAAAACCAAGCATCTTAAGGTGGTATACTAGTTTCAATGTATTCTAAAAATCATTGCTTGGAGCCAAGGGAGAGGACACAAGTGCCCGTTTCCCAGAGACGTTCTAACAGGTCTGTGAATAGTATCATTATAAACAACAAGATAAAAAAATAAATCAAGCCTTCAATGGGAGGAATAAAAACTGGACTCAATGTAGCATGGATGCTGTATAGCAAGGGACTCACTCCCCTTGATTCCAATGCTCTTCATTTCTGCTGCATTCCTTAAGACCAGAGGAAGAGATACAAATATGGTGCCATAGGCTCTGAAATGCCTATCAATGCCACCTCATACTGTGCTGCTGGCTCTGAAATGTCCTCCTCATGATGCTTTGATGACAAACTTGACTGAAACCTTCAACGGTATTAATGGTCACCTTTAAGATGGATTATGACCCCTGGGGGAGAGCATCCACATAGAATAATGTATATAAAACCTATGGAGATTTCTTCTGGCTGAAATGATGGCCACATAAGGACATGATAGAGTTTAATACAGATAATTGACCTTATTTCTGAGAAAGAAGAATAAATTAACTACCCAAATAGTCATGAGAAGTATGACAAAAAATGGAACAAATATTAATTAGAAGGGATCATAGTTTTAGTTGACTATGGCATTAGTATTAACCGCACTGTCAAAAACTAGATTGAGGTTCAGTCCCAGAGACCACATGGTAGGAAGAAACTACCAACCACAGGAGCCTCAGAGGATAATCAGAAGGTAGGACTTGGAAGACTCAAGTGGAGAAAACGGTAATGGAGCATCTGGGGTAGCAATATGCAAGGAGGCAAACATTCCCAGAACAGTACTTCTCAAAGATCAGAATAAAGAGTCCAATTGACAATTATCATAGACTCCAATTTTATATGTATTTGAGAAAAACATTTATGGAAAAAAATGGGTGAAAATGGAATGTACTTCTATAAGTTGCCTGTCAAGGGAAGCATTAAAATTGTTCCTGAATGATGGCTTATGGAAGACATTGATTGTACGGTATAGAATTAGCCTTCCCAATGTCCCTTTCAGTGATGGTTCTATATGCAGAGATTAAAACAATAACAACGTCAAAGAAAAACCATGTAGGAGCAATTCAGAGACTATGTTTGGCTGTGAGTTTGGCCTTTAATCGTTGAACCACCTCTCGGCCCAACTCAGAGTCTGTTTAGAAGAATATTAATATACACAAAGAGAGGCATAAGGTCGAAGTCAGTCCTGATTCCTCAGGTCTGAATCTGGTAAATAAAACAGAGCTACTATAGGCACCAATCAGGGGACTGCTATAGAGACATCTGTGAAAACGGTTCTAGCAGAAACATGGGGACAGAGGAAAAAGAAGTAAGACCCAGGAAGCCAGAATGGGCCTGAGGCAGTAAGTAAATAGTGAGACAATGAAGGCTGGGTGGGCCAATAGAAATAAGAGGAATATGTAGCAATATGTCACATGAGAAAAACTGTCAGGATTTAGTCGCTAGCTACTTCCAGGGGGTGGAAAATGTGGTTGGAACCATGAGAGAGTACTCCAAGGAAGAAATTATGAAATGGGAACAGGATAAAATTCTAAAATAAATCTTAGGAAATAAGAAGGCCTATAAATTCTTATGTAGGAAGGACTATATGACTAGATGACCTCAGACAACAATGAATAATATCATGAATCTCTGTTGTATTACAAGAATGAAATTCTGTCAGGATAATTTTATGAAGGAGCACATATTTAGCCAACTGTCTTCATTACTTCTTATTGCTGTGATAAAAGATTCTGACAAGTGGAACTTGTAGAGAAAGGCTCCATTTGGGACCACAGCTCCAAGGAGATACAGTCCACAGTGGTCATAGCAGAAGGCACATGAGACCATACTACAGGAGCAGGGACGATAGGAAGTGGGTCTAGGCTATGAAACCTCAAGGCCCATGAAACCTCAAGGCCCACACCCCAGTAGCATTCCTCCTCCAGGAAGGCCCCACTTTCCAAAGGTTTAACCTTCCCAAACACCACCAACAACGAGGGACCAATTATTCAACCTGAGCTTATGGGGGACACTGCTGGAGGCTCAAGGGCATTTTATTAGCATCAGTTTAGCTTTGCTGAGGGCCTCATGGTAGAAGGAACCACAACAGCAGAAGCCACAGAGAGGGAGAGATTCCCGTTGATGCAAAGGAAGCCACAGGAAGGGACCGGTCTTGCTTTTTCTTAAGAATAACTTTCATGATAATTAATTCAGAGGTCCTAAGGGGATTACCTTGCCCTTGGTGACTTTCCAGTGGACTCTATGCATTAAAGCTCCACCCCCATCAACACTTCCACACAGCAGATGAAGCCTCCAACACATGAAACCTAAGAGGAACACTGAAACCTCAGCTAAACCAAAGCAGAAATATCCAGAAAATGAAAGAAATGGCAAGTAACAGCTGTCCTTGGAATCTAAGATCTGTTGTGTCAAGATCTTCAAAAAAAGAAGTAATTTATTGTGGATGAGTCACCCATCTGGACATATCACAGTAGCTCTATTTCCATTGGATGGGTTGCACTTTCTAAGAACTGTGTGTTACGTGGCTATAAGTTCTGGCTAGATACACAAACATTCACACTCAATGATGGCACTCATGGTCTAGATTATGGATTTGAAAAGTTGAAGCATCAACAAGTATGTCCACACTAAAACTATACTACAATTTTCATTTAATGTCACAGCTCTAGTGTATACACTATCAATTTAAGAAGTACAGAATCACCATTAACCCATGAAGTCACCAGTCACAGGACCAGGTCCTAAAGTTCTTACAGACGGAACTATGGCCTCCTGAATGCACGTATTGAAACTCCCAAGTTCTTATTGGTTTTGGTAGTGGTGGTGTGCTCTTGCTTGTTTTGAGATGGGTAGCTCAGTTTGACCTTGAACTCACTGTGTGTTCCACACTGGTTTCCAACTCATGATCCCCTGGCTTTTGTCTTCTAAGGGTTAGGATTACAGTCCTGTAGCATTGTGCCTGGCTGAAACAACATGATGACTGTAGTTTCATCTAACTACAATATGACTGCATTTGAGAAAAGAGCGTTTCAGGGAGTTAAATAGGTCTTAAGTACAGGGCCCTGATCTCACAGGAGTTTTGCCACTTCAGGAAGATCAAGAGAAACCAGAGTCCTCCGTGAGTGTGTACTTGAATGAACACAGAAAGGGGACCACTTGAGGGCTCAGTGACAAGGAGCTCACCACAGAAAGAAAAGACAGCCTTGTCAGAAATCAGCTCGGCTGGCACTTAGATCTTGGGCTCCAGACTTGAGAACTATGAGAAAACACATTTCTGTTATCGAAGGCAAACAGTCTGTGGCATTTTGTTCATGGCAGCCTGAGTTGAATATATTACATGGGCCGTGGGTTTGCTTTATACAGCGCTAATGTGATCGATGCCTAAGGGCGGCTTCCTCCCTTCACTCAGTGCCGCAGGTCTGGGAGGGATGAAGTTCAAGGTACCCTGGAAGTGCTGCTGAAAGAGAGAACCCACAGAATCACCAAACGAGTGTCACGGGACTTACGATCAGTGTGTTCGTTAGAACGACCTCTCACCTTTGCCATTGACACTAGATGTTCATCGGAAGGAAAGCCACATGGGTGAAGGGAAAGCACTTGGGTTTTGGAAACAGTGTTATTTCCAGAACTAGCTCTCTCAGGGTCTCCCAGTGCAGAGGTAGAACAGTCAGAAAGAGTGATGCTTCCTTAGGGAAGCCAGAAAGCCATCTTTCCTGCATGGGCACGGGTAGGTGTGCCTACAAATCCATTTCCCCATCTACAGACTGGGACAATGACAGTGCATAATCTACAGGACTGTTGAGAGGGGCTGGAGAGTTAACATATACAACGCTAGAACATCAGCTGGCAAAGCCATTACATAAATGTTAGCTATCACTGCTACCGGTATTACAGTAATATTGATATCAATTAGTATTGATATTATATTATTATAAATGCCTTCCCAAAGAGGTTTCGGTGACCAACCTTCTTGATTTGCCTGGGACACGATAGTCCTAGGGCACCTTAAATTTCTCCAACACCCTCTCTTCTAAATGTTGTTCTTGAATGTCAGGTGACAGGAGAAGGCGTTGCGTGTCCTTCAGCGGTATTCCTAATGTTTTATAATGACCTTGACAACTTAAGATAGCAAAATGCTAAGGGTGTGTGCCGTGTGATGGCTGATGAGTTCCAGTGGGCACTCCAGGAGAAGACCAGCACTTCAGGCTGGGCTCCTGCACAATGTCAGGAATCGGGAACACTGGGGGCAGGGGTGACAACAGGAAGCCGAGAAAGAAAGAAATATCATTCTGACAGGTGCAGCCTCCCTTCCTGATGTTATCAGAAGCAGGCAGATGAGGAGGTCACTTGGCTGAATTGATTCTGAAAGGAGGGCCATTGTGACTCGGGAGAACAGCAATTCTGAACAAAAAACCAAAATATGAGTAATCCTGGTGTCCTGTTACAACTCCTGGGGTGACATGTGCTCACAGCCTGAGATGTGGCTTCACGCCAACCACCCAAGGAGAATCATCAGATAAAAGATACCCTGTGTGACCAATGTGAACAGAAGAACAGTCCTCAGGAAGGACGACTCAGTTGAGAAGAAGAGATAAAGTCAGATCTCTAGAAGACCCCGCTGTGCGTGTTACCGTGTGCTGTCCATCAGCTCAACCATGAATCCATCCAGGTAGGACAACACCTACCTGGATAAGCAAGTCTCCCCTGTGTGTCAAACAGGACATGTCTGAGGCCCGCTTACCTCATGAGCCACTCTGAAAGCTTAAGAATGGTGGATGAGGTCTTCCATGCAGAAAGACTTGCCTCAGGTGATTGGGAAAGACGGCGCTATC
Source organism: Ellobius talpinus (assembly GCA_001685095.1). NCBI lineage: Eukaryota > Metazoa > Chordata > Mammalia > Rodentia > Cricetidae > Ellobius > Ellobius talpinus. Next base: position 20,478 of record LOJH01004788.1, read on the forward strand.
TGCAGTCCCTGGAGGATTCTGAATGGGGCTCCAGAAACTGGAAGCTAGCCCACTTTCCCACAGGATATTACTGCAAAGTAGCCTGGGTCCACATTTTCACAATAGTGCCTGCAGGAATTCTGAATCACACATACACTCGATAGCCAGAATCGGGTCCCATGTGGCCGTGGGAATGTTCATGCACTTGTCAGATGCACTTCTGGAAATATTTGCTGCAAGCTCATTCCCTCTGAGAAGATGCTTGGGTTCCCAAATACCATGAGTCTTCAGCCTGGGAAGGAGGTCTGTTCACGGGAGCAGGCGCTGCCAACTCCGCTTGCCCATTCTGAGCCCACTAGCATAGGCATCTGCCCATCAAAGAACTCAGCAGGGAGGCAGAGCTATGATTGTCACCACTGTTATGAAAACGTCCATTTGTTGGCCAACTAGTCTCTGGCTTACAAAAACAACCAGCAGTAGCTTTAAATGGGGTCGGGAGACGGGGTGTGGAGGCAAGCCAAGTGCAGAAGTGGCTTACTGGGGAATCTTTTCTTGGCTGAGGTTGCAGAAGGTGGATGAGGGCATGCTGATGCTCGCCAGGAGCAGTGACTCACTTAAAGCTCACTTGGGCTTTCGGTGTTTGGTACTTATGCACAAAGCAATGTGATTATAGACCACAGAGCCACGGCTGCATCTACCACATTTGCTAAAAGTCCCTTATGTGAAACTAGCAATGTACCTGGTATCATTTTTCCCTTAGAGACCTCAATTGAAAAAGCTTCCCTCCCCTGGGCCCAGCATTTCCTAAGTGGGTCTTTCCCATTTCACTGCAATCAAAAGGCAGCAGCCCGCCCTAGCACAGACTGGCAAAGGTTATATAATGTAGGCCTTGCAAGCATAGGGCAAGACACAGACATGCCCACTGAGGTCCTGGAACGCCCATTTCTGTGCTCTGACCTGCAGTTACTAAAGGTAGGCTGACACGGGAGATGAAGCTGCTCTCGCCATGTGCCCAGCAGCGGCAAGGCATCTCTGACCCTGGCTAGAGCACAGAATGTTAGAGGGGTGGGGTGGGATCTGGGTGGTTGTGTTGATTTCAAGGCTTCATGTCCCCCTCCCCCTTCTCTACAGAAAGTTTGACGGTTTGAGGGGAGAATGCACGGGACTGCGGTTATGAAGCGAGGTGTCACCGGAATCTACCTCCTGCCCTCTCCAAATTCATTCCTTCTCTCTTTCATTTCTCCCTTTCTCTGCTTTCTTTGTTCCTCTGAACTCCTCTTGTCCCTGTC
>LOJH01004788.1:21851-35545 GCA_001685095.1 Ellobius talpinus
CGAGCACCTACTGGAAGCCTATTACCTCCCAGGGAGCAAGGATCCTGCTGTCCCTGTTTTTTGTTGTTGTTGTTTTAGGTTTTTGGTGGGGTTTTTTATTTTGGCCAAGCATAGGCCCCACTATTTGAGATATAGGAAGAACTAAAGACAGCCATAATCCTGCCCTTCTGAGTCTAGCAAAAGACACAAACAAGAAGTCAAGGAGTTGAAATATAGATTACCAGGAGCTCAGGCTGGGAGTCAAGAGGAGCTTCTGGCAGGCTGGGGCTGCAGAGCCTTGGAGGAGCTGCGTTAGCCCTGCAGGCCAAGGCAAGAAGATCTGAAAGAGCATGGTCCACTCGGGGACCTCCCAGGAGGTGCGTGTTTGAAAGATGAAAATGCTGTGTGGGAAAGAGGGAAACTGAGGCTGAAGCCCTCGAGAACATCCATTAACACAACAAGATCCAGATGGGCTGGGGAGGGTGTCTGCCACAGGCTCTGAAGACCACAGTGAACCATGCGGCACTTCAGAGAGCAGATTTGCATTTTCAGAGTATTATCCTGATGACTGATCACTCCATGGAAAAGACTGTAAGCGACGAGACAAAGGTGATTTCAATCATCCCAAAGGGAGACCGACCAGGGTGATACAAGCAACTCTTTGTTCCTTCTCAGATATCACTCAAGGCTGGTCTGTAGAGTATACATTCCTGGGTGCTTCTGCTGCTGCCCCAGCCTGCACAGGTCCTTTCCTGTCCTCCTGATGCTGGTCTGACAGCTGTCCATCAACACCGGTGTCCCCGATTAGAGATCTCAAGGGAATCTTTTCGTAGTCTGTATCACAGCACCATAGGCTGGTCTCGAACTCACTATGTAGCCAACAATGACCTTGAGGCACTGATCCCCTGCCCTCCGTCTCAAGTGTTGGGATTATAGGTGTGCATCTTTGTGCCAGGGTCCGGTTTCTCCAAAAGTTAACAGAATTGCCACTCAGTTTCTAATAAACATTCCCCCAAACATAAAACAGGCACTCAAACAAATACTTATGCCTAGCTGTTCCTAATTGTACCATTCAGAACAACCAAAAAGTAGCAACAGCCTATATGTCCATCAGTGGATGAAGGTAGCATAACGGGATACTCCTTACCCAGTCATAAAAGGCACTGCAGTCTCATATTTTTAAATAGCAGACCTCAAAAGCATTATGCTAAGTACAAGCCAGACACGAAAGTCACAAAAATGATTCCCATTTCGACAATACCTCCAGAAAGGGTAAATCCGTAAATGCAAACGAAGAGTGGTGGTCTGCAAGGGAGGAAGGGGAGAGAAGCAGTAACTGCTTACTGGGGAGAATGCGCTGAATGGTGAACGTGCTTTAGGTCAGAGTGAGACAAGGGTGGGAGCTGCACCCTTGGACTGTACTAAATGCCATGGGGTTGTTTGTTTTAGAGGGGGCAGTGTTAATGCATAGGAATTTCACCTCAATTTCTATTTTCTTTAAAGAAATTTCATCAATTTCACCTTTTTTCTTTCTCCAATCCTCCTCCCTTCTGGGCCATTTGCAGATGCGTTGACTATAGGAGGCCTTCAAGAGTTGGTGCATGCTCAAAAATGGCTGATCGCGCTTGACAATTTCTCTTAAAGACGCTGAGTTGACGAGAGCAGGTAGAATGAGTGAGAACTGGTCTCCATTCACTCCCAGGAGTGCAACAAAATGAGGTCTGGGAAAGAAGGGGGCTGGGAGGACACCTTGGTTCTACTGTACAGATAGGCTCAGCTAGTGGCGCCTAGAGATGCCCTCAGCTGCTGGGGAGGTCCTGTTTCTTCTCAACAGATACAACCACTACTAGAGAGGCTGGAGCGCTCTGCACAAGGAAGCTAGCGAAGCCTCCAACCGCCTGATTTCAAGAAGGTGGCTTTCTGGAAAGCCCTCTTTTAGTAAATAAAGCTGCAAGATGTTAATTGGGTGCTTTGAGAACTCCAGAAGGACTCCAGAGAGCTCAGGAAGTTGCAGCACATACTGAAAGGGCCTGCAAGCTTGGTTTGGAGCCTCAACTCTGCCACAGACCATCTGTGTCTAACCAGCTATGCTCGCCACGACTCAGTTTCCTCATCTGCGAAATAGAGGTGACATATGATACTCTGTCCTTATGAGAATTAAATTATAAACACCATGCTTTTACAACAGTCAAGTACTAAAAGTTATTTGATAACTGGTGCCAAGCATGTGCCAATCAGAACACATGATAAGATACCGAATCCGACTGGACATCATTCATCTTCCATCCATGAATGGCACAAATAGCACATAATCAACTCTAGAACTCATGGTTTATAGGAAGTCTTCAATAAACAATAACAATTATTTGGAATGGTAACTAGAAATAGGATTCTTGAGGGTCATTATTTCTGTACTCTTGAATAGTCAAGGCAGGTATGGAGACAAAACCAAACACATTCTGAAAACCTCCTCTGTAGGTGCCCTTAACAGTGGGCTTTCTCTTTCTCTCCCACCATCTTTTTCTCCCACATACAGCCCTAAAGACAGGTGATTACAAAGCAGGTCTGTTTAGCTAGGCCTGGATTCAGTGCTAGAGTGCTTGACTCGGAGGAGTGAAGTCTGGGTTTAAACCTTACACATTCCCCACCCTAAAAAATGATATTACTTTCTAAAAGTCAAAAAGAAAGGGGCTGAGAAGGTGGCTCAGTTGATAATACACTTGCCAAGCGAACATTAGTACCTGGGTTTGGGTCACTTATGTAAAAGGTTAGTTATAGTGATGTGTCCCCGCAATTCTAACAGAGGGAGACAAGCAAAGAGAAAATCCCTGAAGATCTCTTGCTAGCCAGCCTTGCCAAACTGGTAAGATCCATTTCAGTGAGAGAAGCTGCCTCCAAATAAATAAATCAATAAATAAAATGAGAGCAATAGAATAAGACAGCCAACATCAACCACTAACCACCCCCCCAACACACACACAGAGCACAGGGGAAATGAAAAAATGCCTATGTTTGTATTTTAAATTCCTTAGCATTGACCTTAGAACTCTAGAGACTACAAGAGAAAAGATGTCAGCATCTGCTAATGTAGCACTCACTGAGTCACTGCAGGGTAGAAGAGGGGTTCTGGAAAATAACACAAGGATGTTTGAAAAGCCATACAGAAACCTACTATTTGGATAATTTCCTAAACATGCACACCAGTTTTAATACCATACACAGGGAATAATTTTCCTCCTAGGAGTTATTGGTTTGACAAATGAAAATACTAGTACCAGGTGTGGTACCTTACCTTGAGTTGTTGGTCATGAGGGTTCCACAGAGAACACAAGAGATTACTACCATTGCTCTTGGATGCCTATGAGAACACTTGATAGTAAGACCCGATTGATGAAGACACTACACACTCTGGTCACATGACATGGAGAAATCAAGCTGGTACTGACCTTGAAGCCTCCTCCCTGCGGACTAGCTTTCACAGTACCAGAAGATGCTATGCAGGCTGTGCGAGAAGAATAGTGGTCAACAGTTTTACACAACTGTGAACGCCAAGAGCTATAATAGTGTCCAGTTAGTCAAGATAAGCCCACGGGTACAAATGTTATGTGGGTAACCAACTGCATTCTGATTGAATTTAAGGCCTGTGCCATAGACACAAATTCATGCCAAATACTATAAATCTGGCCAAGAATCCATGCCTGGCAAGCTCATAGACTCCAGTAGTGAGACTACTACTCCTCTTTTCCTATATGGACAAAGTATCAAACTGTCTTATAAATATGGATTTCTTTTTTATTTATTGTTTTTAATTGAGCTATACATGGAAAATGTATAAACATGGATTTCTATACCTGTAGATTGGTGCAGTTCTCAGACCTCATCAGAGATGAGGTCTTGTGCAGCGGACAGCAGTCAATACAGAGTCGCCGCTGGTTGAAATTGAGCCCTCACTCCTAGCTGAGGAGTTATTGACTGTTGACAGCTTCTTGGGGAGGGAGAGTCAATTTTTGTTAGCGATAATGGTCCCTGTTAGGCTGACCATGTTCCACTGGAGAGCACCACACATATGCCATTATGGGTACCACTGCCTGGATCCAGTGGATTACTTAAAAGATGGGCAGGCATGGAGTTGGGAAGTAAACATGAGAAGGCCTGGAAGGGGCTAGAGGGAATGGAGAAAAATGCAATCAATATTAATTGGATGCATGTATGGGAAATCTCCGAGAATTAAAGACATATTTTTAAAAAATAATAAAGTTTTAAAAGGCTGTCCCAGAATGAGATAGGAACTTGAACTAGAATGTAAATCAATGCCCCAATTCTTTCACCTGACAAGGACTGAGGACTGTATGGGGGGCAGGGGGCAGGGGTGTCAGATGGATGAAAGGCATACTTAGTGTTGGGGTTGATCTGTCACAATTTACTCAGAATCACCCAGTGCACTCGCAGTTCTGGGAATGAAGTGTCAAAGTTGGGGAACTGTGTGGGGGTGAAAGCTGGGCTTGTGCTTAGCTCGGCACTTTGCAAGCACAGCACTGAACAAAAAGACAGGACGGAAATGTAAGGGAAAGGCTTGTGAAGAAAGGCAGCAAAGGGATGCGCAGTGGAAGAAGATGAGTACCCGGTAGGAGGCGAGGGGCACAGTCTCCGTCCTAATCTGAAGGAAATTAGGGATGACTCAGCTGAGGCTGCAGCAGCTGATCTAATGCACACTAAGAGGCTCCATCACCACTGCCAGCAGCAGCAGGAACACCAGCTGCATGAGGTTGCAAGGGGCTCCCATCAGCCATGGGGGAATCAAAGGACTTCCAGGACTCTCCCAGCGCAAAGGAAGCATCCCGCCCCTAGCAATGAAGGATCCCAGAGACAAACCTGATCTCAGCTTCCTCTGTCCTTAGTTTGCCAAAACATGGCGTATCTCTTCTTTCCTAGCCACATGACCTTGGGTAGATAACTTAATATTCCCAGTGCCCATGATATGCATGATAAAGTATCTATATCATCAAGTCATTGGGAACGCTAGGAGAAAGGACCCACGTAGACCACTTAGAACCATGTTGACCCTCAACAGGTCACCATCTGTTGGTCGCTGTAATCGCTACATTCTATTTGTCTGGCTTAAATGTTCCAACAGTGAAATTTTATACATCCTAACTCCATGCTTCCAAATCTTTTCATGATTCTCTATTACTTATGCTTACATTTCAAATCTATGCCAAATATCATCTGATATCCTCTACCTGATGTCAATCATCCTCAGCTCTTTCAACTGTAAATCACTGTCTATAACATTGAACTACAATGCATTAAGAATAGTATTTAGCACTCTCTATATGTTACCCATATGGATGTCACATAAGGATATTATATTCCCCCTTTTACTGATTAAGAAACAGAATAATGAAAAAAGTTAAAAAATTATAAAAATTGTCAATAAATGAAAAACACTGTAAATCCAATTCTTTTGACACACAAAAGCCACCCCACTCTTTGCTCCCTCTGTGTTGTCTCACATGCATGGATCTCTGGTTCTCTGTCCTTACCTCCTAACCATTTTCACACTGAAAGCATCTCATTTCTAGTACCACCATGAAGGTTGCTGTAACCATCAGCATGGTGTTGGAGGTCATACTTGATGGCATTTAGCTGCTCAGTGAAGAATGCATGCATAAAGAACAATTTGTGACACTTGGACTATCTTACTTGTGTACACACCAGTATAGAGACACAGAGCTCCACTGTCTTCACAACAAATTCCACCTCCTTGGTGAACAATGTATTTGGACATAGAACTTAGGAAAGTCACCCAGGTGCTCCTGTCTTAACGTGAAGGACTTGGGGATTCAAGGACACCTTCCTAGTGAATCTGATCTCGGTCTATGGCAACTCTGACCACGAGACTGAAATATGGCTTGGAAGAAACCATCACAATGTCACTTGCTCTGCACTCTGTGTGACCTTTGAGAGCCTCCACTCTGAACTAACATAGCAGTAACCAAAAGAGACTGTCCTCAGTTCTTTCAAAAACCAAACAAATATTAAGGCTATGGAGTAACAACAGCACAATCCCATTTAGGCAGAATTATTTCTGTGAACTATTTGTAAGTAGCTTATAAAGAATGGACTGGGATGGGTTGACTAATTCCCTCACTGGCAGGAAAGATCTGAAGGAAAAAAAAGGTTTATAAAGACATGGATGAAAAATCTCAATGCCAAATGCCATAAAAAATAAGTATCTTTATTCTGTGTCAAATTAGTCCACCTTTCTGACTTCCTGTCATTCCTGTCTGTTTGTTCTCATGTGGCTACAGAAAAGAACATGAGAAGGCTAGCTTGCACGGAGCTCATTCAGAGAACTGACCTCATTTAGAGAGTCACAGCTTTTGGGTATGGCCATCACAGACATAATAGCTCCAATAATAACACAGTTGCTAAATTACAATCTGAGCTGGAAATAAAAGAGAGGAAGTCGCAAAGATTCTATTTTCAAGAAAACATCCATGAACATGTCCTTGCAAATGAGAAGAAGCAAGAAGAAACAAGACTATTGCTGCACAGACAGCATTACCACTAAACGAAACATCTCCCCATGTTCTCTGTGACAAGTCGGTACCTCCTGGGGGGCACCCTTCACTGTTTCAGAGCTGTGCCTGGTTCAAGACTATTCTAGACATTTACTCGTAGGGTGGTGCAAACCGGTCCCATTTTACTGTGCACAGGAAAACCAACACTACAGGCTATAGTTTTCTTTCCTTCATTCAATACTGGTTTGTTGCCTGTCATTGTGCTATGTCTTTCTTTGTTTTTAATCAACTAATGTATTTATTTATTACTGTGTGTGCATGATGTATGTGTGAACCACCTCAAATATGTGGAGTTCAGAGAACAGCTTTGTGGAATGGATGTTCTCCATCCACCTTTCCGGGACTTCTGGGGATTGAACTTAGGTCTCTAGGCTTGTATAGGAAGCACCGTTACCCACTGAACCATTTCACCTAACCAAAGTTCAGTCTAGGTTAGCCTCAAACCCATGATACTCCTGTCTCCACTTCTCCAGCCAATCCTACCAGCATGTGCTTCCGTGACAGACAACATAATTTTCCTTGTTCATCTCTCTATCCTTGCATGTTTCAGGCGGGGGAAAGTAAGAAACCCACGACAAGCAGAACACAATCCTTGCCCCCCACTTAATGCCCCAGATAGTAGGGCCGATGGCAATATGAAAATTCAAAAAAAAAGTTTAGACAGACTAGAAGACCCTTGTAGAAGAGGAGTTGGGCTTTGCACGGCGCAAAGTCATTACAGGGGATATGGATGAAGAAGAGCTTCCCAAGAGAAGGGAATGGTGTCCACAGCTCTTGGACTTGAAACTGGGTGTGGCTTTATTCATGTGACTGCTAGAGGCCTGCTCATGGCTAAAAGCAGCCTAGGGTGGAAGCTGGGGAAACAGCAAGTGGCTGCTAACAGGAACAACTTTTCTTTCAAGACTCTTAATACATTCTAAGACTGATTGTAGTGATTTTCTGAACAGCTCTGGATATAAGAAACCCACTGAATTGCCTCATGTGAGTAGTGTGTACTGTGTGGATAATACGGAACAAAGCTGCAACTTCAAAAGAACTTTCTGAAAACGGTGAACCCCAGAGAGGAAGTGGGCAGCAGAGGTGTGTATAGGAGGGAGACGGATATTGCCACAAACACTACAGTCCAGTTAGAAATACATCACACTGCATTTTTTTAAATGCTGGCCATTTAGTTCCCTAAAACCTACAACCCCTCATTTAAATTTTTTCTCTTTCTTTTGAAAATTATAATTCATTTGTTACTGGTGGTGGTGTTGCTGGTGGCGCTGCTGGTGATGATGGTGGTGGTGGTGGTGGTGTGTGTGTGTGTGTGTGTGTGTGTGTGTGTGTGTGTGTGCACCAAAGAACTTATATAATGTAGAAATCAGAGCGCAGCTTATAGGGGTTAGCTCTCTCCTTCCACCGTATTATTCCAGGACCGAGCTTGGGTAATCAGGCATGGTGGAATTTACCTTTGACCACTGAACCATCTCACCAATTCTTGCTTGGCTTTTCTTTTTTTCAAGAAAAACAAATAAATAAAATAGATGGCCAAGGATGAATGAGTGTCCTTCGGGAATCCCTGACAACTACATAACATATAATCATTTCTAAGCATTTCCCTAGATTTCTCTTGACTCCTAGAGGAATTAAAATTATTGGATTTTCATTCATTTTAGCAACCACTTATTGAATGTCTGTCTCAGGACATACAGTGTATACAGTGTGGGCAAGGCTGCACACGGATAGAGAGATGAGTAAGACAGACAATCCTGCTTCACAATGCCCACTGCTCCAAATGTGACCTCACATGGGCACCTAAGAGAGAAGGGGGCTCTTTGTATAAATTCTCAATAATCTGACCCAGACTCTCTCAGTCACACTGCAGTATCTGCCAGGTTTGCACGTCCTAAGCCCCCTAAACTAATTAAGTCCTGAGAGAAAGCCCAAATAATGAACCCCCATTTAAGACCCTGAGATGATCCGCAACAAATGTGAGGTTCGGTGTAAGGAACCTCATATCCCCTCAGGATCACCGCCCCAACTTATTCTGATGCGCACTGGTTCTTCAAGAAGCATCCTTCAAGAGAAGCAGTGATCCTGAGATTAAACTGCTACTGTGGGTTATTCCCTGCTGTGGAACTTTGAGAAAGAGACGTAGAGTATAGTAGTGATCACCAATCCTACTTGTCTGGGGATCCATATTTATTCTACGTGTATCAATGGGTATGCAACATTAATGGCTAGAAATTCATCTATGAAAATTAGGAGATGGGAGAGACTCTGGGTCAATGTTATGATCTACCTCTAAACACAACAGAAACATATATAACTAACCCAAGAACACATGACAAGTTCCCTCTACAGTTTCTAAATACTACACAGTCAGGTACATGAAGTGGAGTTTAAGACCCAGAAACTATATAGCTGAACATCATTATTCCTCTATAAGTTCCTGGTTGCACGGGACCTTGATAGAATCTGTGATTTCCTTAGGCAGGAGTCAAGATCAAGAGCTGGAGAGCTGCAGCCTTAGAAGCTGACCTGGCTCCTGGCCAGCACTCACTGGACTGGGCCAGGAGACATCAGAAGAGACGGCAAAGTTCCCAGCTTCGGCAGCATGGCGGTTAAACAGTCTCTTAAGCCAGATGCAGAGTACCTCTCTCCCTTGGTAAGCTAATCAGTCACTAGCCTGATGCACTGACAATCACAAAAGCCCCAGGTCACTTCTGTTTCCACCTGGCACTGGCTAGCACAGCCCTGTCATCTTTCCCCAATGCTATTTCCACAGCTTTCTTGCAGGACTCCTTGTCTGAGTCCTTCCTTCTGCCCTCCTCGGCACACTTTCCCGTTTAAAACCCTTCCATGAGGACCGGAGCTGCAGCACAGTGGTAGAACACTTGCCCCTGATGCCTGGAGATCTAGGTTCAAGCTCCAGAACTGCCAATAAAATAAAATACATGAAAAGATCTCTCCCAACACCTCCCCGTTACCTACCGCAGTGAATTTCTCCCAAAGTGTGGTCAGCAGAAGCCTAATGTGTGATCTACCAAAAAGGGATCTTGGCAGCTTCTAGCTGCTTGCAGAAGACACTACGACCCCTGCCTTTTCCCTCTTTCTATCCCTTTCTTTGGGAAGCTGGCTAAAGCCTGGGTATGCTTTCTCTGATTGTCTGAGCCTTTACACTTAATTCTCTGGAGACTTAAGCCACGCCCACTTCTGCCATACAGGAGCTTGCCAAACTCCATTGCAGAAATGCGCTCGCTTCCTCAGCTCCTGGCTTTAAAAGGCATGGCTTTGTTTTCTCTTCTCCACCCGCAGTCTTCAGGCAGCTGTCAAGGTTTACATCGTGACTGCCCTGGTGTTTTGCTCTCACACTTCGACAAATTTTCCTTGGGCTTCTAAGTCTGTCTTTAAATTCTTTTCTTAACAAAACTGAGAACCGAAGAGAGGTTTCCGTTTCTCAGAACATAGGACCATGCCTTACAGAGGCAACGCAGCTAGATGCTAGATGCACTTGTAAATGAAAAGTGATCTGAGTGCTGGGGTTGGTGGGACTCTGCACTCAGTCCACCTCTGCACTCAGAAGGACATGGAGACCAGGCAGGAAGTGCACTGGCATGGCTCCCATTTCCACAACTTTGAAGACCTGAATGGAAAAGAAGAAACACAACAGACTTTGGCATCTGGCCAGAGCCAGGGGCTGCTGGAGCCCAGTGGAGAATGCTGACCTGACCAGCTCACAAAGCCGGAAGTAGAAACCAAGCTGAAAATTGGCAGAGGAAGAGCCGGACTTGCTTGGCCTCAAGGCTGTCCTTCAAGTGAATCCAAAAAACCATGAAGGACGATAAAACAGAGGAGCTGAGAAATGAACGTGGGATTCCACTGCTCTCCCCAAACATTGCATGCTGGAAATCCTGGGCTTTCATGGTAACGACATTCAACACAGTCTTCATTCTCTTTAAAAGGGGTGGGGCTCTCTTCCAACCAGAGGCCGAGTGATTTCTTATTGAGACACACTGCTGTCTGTAATAGTGAAGTCTAGTGAAGTATTTCCACTCATACAGCATCCACTGATCAAATCCAACGTCTGACCCCGTGGCTCCCCACTTTAATCTTTAATGCTATTTCCACTTGGAATCATTTTTTTTTAGCATCTACACATGCTGCTTGTCTTTCTGAATCTAGATTGTAATGTAAGGCAATGCATTACATAATGTCCTACAGTTCCATCCATTTTGCTGCAAATGATGGTATGTCATTCTTCATGGCTTTATAATAGTCTACTGTGTGTATATGCCACATGGTTCTAATTTATTGATCTGTTGATAGGCCCCTACACTGACTTGATCTTAGCTTTTGTAAACAGTGACATAATAAATACAGCTATGTTCAGACTATCTCTGTGGCATGCTTAATTAATTTCCTTTAAATATATGCTAAATTAGTAAGTTCATATGTAAGTCTATTTTTGGTTTTTGAAGACTCTCCATATCTCCATAATGACTCTACTAATTTACTTTGCTACAACAGAAGCGTTCTTTCCTCTACATCTTCACCAGCATTTGCTATTGTTTAATAAGGAGAGGCTGAGTATTTTATCTGTAGACAAAGAAAACCACCTACCAGTACCTGCTCTCTCCTTGAGATGAGAGAAAATTCCAGTAACTCATGCTTGGTACCATGTGGCTGCTGAATATGCTTCAAAGGCCCATGTGTTAAAAAGGATAGCCCCCAAAATGGTGCTACTGGAAGGGCATGGGACCTTTGGGGGGCAGAAGTCTTATGAGATGACCTTACATCATTTGGAGCAGGCTCTCAAAAAAGATTGAGGAATGCCAGCCCCTCCCTCCTTCCCCACTTGCTGCCTGTGAGGTGAATGGCTTCTCCACCACCTGTTTGCTCCCTAATCTTCGTCATTTGAGACCTCTATCGGCAGCTAAGCCATAAGGCCTCTAGATCATGGGTTGGACCCTCTAAAACTGTAACTCAAACTAAAGCTTTTTAAAAAGAGCAAGCTGATTACATCATGCATTCTGCTCCAGAGAGGTGACTAATATACACTAGAAGACTAAAGAAGAAACTCTTCCATTGCCCCTCCCAGTCCTCTTGACTGGAGAGCCTTGGAAGTCATATAACAATCCATGTTTAAAGGGTAATGGATACTTTTTTCCACCTATAATGATGCTGAATAGTCTCACCACCTGCAGGAAAGCAATCTAGATGCTCATACACCTTCTATTCAGTACTTGGGGTTGGGGCTTTCTGCTTAGGATACCTTTACAAGTTCTTAGAAACTGAAAATGCATACGCTCTAGAAACCAGATCAGTCATAGCTGACAAAGCTCTTGCTGAGTGTCAAGAACAAGGTGTTTGATGTACGCTCTCCACAGCTTCCTCAAGACATCTTTGTAATCCAGTCACCAAGTTCGACACAGCTCCATCCTTGCGCGGCTGCTGGCTGTCATTTTGAAAGCCAGCTTCTCAATGCAAATGCATCACTCGGATGAAAACTGAGCGGCGAGCCGCACATCTCACAGCCAGAATGTGTTTTAGTTGAAGGGATATGAATCAAAACACTCACAAAATCTAGGCTCTGCATTTCCTTGTTCTCTTTCTGCCTCATTCGAAACTCCCTCTCCCTCTCTATCCTTCCTCTACTTCTTCTCTGATCCTCTTAAAGTTTGAAAGAGAATTCACACAACTAAATTGTGAAGTAGGTGTGAGCAAATGCATTTAAGCTACATGTATGCCTGTGTATTGTTTTAAACCAGAGCAAAACCATGCATTTGCTAACGTACCGCTCAATGCTAACAGAATTCTGATAGTTAAAATGCACAGCACATGAAGTTGTAGCTATGACACAAGAAGTTAGACACATGTACATGCACATGCACACACACGCTATTTAAAATACATTTAACAACACACTTCAACAAGATCTACCTCACCCTCATTACAACACTATGCTCTGCACTGATTAATAACTCCAACATTAAGCCTACAAAAATAACTTGATAAATCAATCTTGAACACCTATGGTGGCCCATCCCTTTAAACTCAGCATTTAGGAGGCAGACACAAGCAGATTTCCACTAGTTTGAGGCTAGCCTCTTCTACATAGCAAGTTTCAGATCAGCAAGGGCTAATCTTGTCTCAGAGATAGGGGCGAGAGGGAGAGATGGAAGGAGGGAGGAGAGTGAGAGAAAGAGGGACCAACCTTTAACAAACAACACATATAACTGCATTGGAGAGAGAGGGCTCAACAGGTAAGACCACGCATTGGTCTTGCAAGGGACGCAAGTTCAGATCTTGGCACCCAAGTTAGGCAGTTCATAGCTGCTTGCAGTCCTAACTCCGGGGGATTGGATGGCTCTCTAAGAACTTACACTTACAAAAATAGGCTCATATACATACACAGAATTAAAACTAGAATAATAAAACTATACACATGAACATGCCATGACTTCATATGCTAACCTAAAAATTAATTGGAAAAGAAAATAATATGTTACTTTTTAAAGTATGAAAATATTCAAGCAATGTTCTGATAATATGCAAGACTCACTTAGCTTTAATATCTGCATACATTCAATTATTTATTTTCATGTGTCTGTGTATGCACTTGCATGAGTTCATGGGTATCATGCGCACAGCAGCCTGAGGAGGACTAAACAGCAGTCAAATGCCATGGCACTGGCATCACAGGCAGTCATAAGCCACCACATGGGTTCTTGGAATCAAATCTGGGTCCTCAGCAAGAGAAGCAAAAGCTCTTAACTGCTGAGCCTTTTCTCCAGTTCCTTTTACATATATCTAAAGGCTTATGTAGTACTGTGATATACTCTGTATACTGTGAATGTATTTTGTTACCATTGGCTAATAAAGAAGCTTCTTTGGGCCTATGACAGGGCAGAATAGAGCAAAGTAGAAATTCCAAGCAGAGATAGAGGAGAAAAGGCAGAGCAGGGAGACGCTGTGTAGCTGCCGAAGGAGACAGACGCCCAGGAACCTTACCAGACCATGAGCCTCATGGTAAAATATAAAATAGTAGGAATGGGTTAATTTAAGTTGCAAGAGATAGTTAATAAGAATCTTAAGCTAGGGCTGGAGAGATGGCTCAGCGGTTAAGAGCATTGCCTGCTCTTCCAA
>LOJH01004789.1:2506-25226 GCA_001685095.1 Ellobius talpinus
TCTATCTATCTATCTATCTATCTATCTATCTATCTATCTATATTCCTTCCTTCCTTCCTTTTTTTTCTTCTTCTTTGTATCCCTGGATGGCCTAGAACTTGGTACGGAGACCAGAATATTTGCACTAACAGAGACCCTCCTGCCTCTCTCTGCCTTTTGAGTGCCGGGATTTAAGGTGTGCACCATCATACCCCACACCTTTCTTTTTAAAAGGATGATAGCATTTCAAAAAAAAGTAAAGGCAAGTAAATTACACTGTGGTCAAGAGGCTAATGGCATAATTTTTAAAATAAGAGATAGCTTTTCTCTATCTAGAACAATTATGTAAGTCTATAGGGGACAGGTTACGGAGGCAGTCTGGCCTCTGAGCATCTCACCCCTGGCCCCCATTCTCTATTTATTTTGTATTATAAGCCTCAAACCTGCTACCTTGGTAAACTTGAGAGATTCATTTCCCCTAGCTTTTCCCCAATTTTGGGTCATAGCTCATGGATTCAGGACAGAAGACAATTAATTCTTTAGGTCCAGAATCCCACCTAGAGAACTTGATGATAGAAATGGAAATCATTATGTTAAGCAAAATAAGCCATTCTTCAAAAGATGTTTTCTCTTGCATACAGAGCCTAGATTTAAGTGTGTTTGGAGGGACTAATAAGGGGGTCATGAACAAATGGATGAAGGTTGTAAGGGAGGAGGGGAGGGGTAAAGAGGGAGTAACAGAATACATATGGCATGAAAACAGAGTGGGGGTTATTTGGGAGGAAGAAGAGGAGCAGCAAGTGCAATGGGGAGAGAATAGGAACAAAGTATGCCACATATGTATGAAAATGCCATAACAAAACACACTAGTTTGTACAGTCATCTCGAAAAAGAAAATAACTTGATGGGTCATCAAAGTCCTTGACTTGTACACAGACCCCATAGGGACACAGGAGCCATGCTGTGTATCTTGAGCAAGTGACTCCATCTATCTGATATGGAGATAACAGTACATCCATCCATCTCATGTGATTGTTGAAATACATATAAACTCCTGCATATTTACATACAGAGATCACATATCATACATATGTATGAGACTGATAATTCCATCTACTGTACAGTGAGTTCATTGCTAAAATAAATATCTTGTACAGTACTGTTTCTGCAGCTGAGAGGCATCATATAAACTGTGAATGTGCTGATTTTCCAAAAAGAAAGCTGCCATTGAATCAAGATGCCCTCTCCAAACTATACTATCTTAAAATCAGGTAAAATGGTATGATGCCTACTAAATATGGAACAGCCAACAGTCATTATGCATTATTTCTGCAGTCGGGTGCTGCAGAAAGCACTTAGAACTGACAGTAGAGAGAAGAAACCAATTATTTCACTTGTAAGACAGCAACATGGAAAGGAGCAGGGGAAACATGGTCAGGACATGATCTATAACAGCTGCTGGGAAGTTGTGGGAGATTTCACCAGTCAGTGAGTGACACCTTGCCTAGTGTGTGCAGGAGGAACATTTTGCTAGGCACCATGAAACATCGTAACACAGGAAGGTTGCTCTCAAGGAGAGGTGGCCAGTGGAAGCGATAAGGCATGGGTTATAGTTCCCAGCCTGTAACAGAAGTCTGGCTGAGTTGCTGTGAGGTTACCAGCCCCAGGAACTCCAGGGAAAGGTTCTTCAGCCAGTCCAGCCAGTATGTGCAGGTTACATATTGCCCTGCCCCCAGAGGGCTTGGCCTGGGGGCCCTCAGAGGAGGAGGCAGCTGTGGTAGCCCAAAGCAAATATCCTGGAGAAGGGGGCCAAGGGCACAGAATGCAGCCTGTCCAGCCCTCAGAAGAAAAAGGCCTCTAAGAACATGTGGGCTTGGTGTTTCCCAGTCAGAAACTCCAGGGACGGGCTGGCAGGCCTGTGCTTGCAAGCTCACTTACATTCTCCTCTGTCCCTTCAGAACTCTGCAGACTGCAAAGTCCGCTCCTCACCATGGCGCCTGGAGAGAAGATCAAAGCCAAAATCAAAAAGAATCTGCCGGTTCGAGGCCCCCAGGCACCAACCATTAAGGACCTGATGCATTGGTACTGCCTGAACACTAACACCCACGGCTGCCGCCGCATCGTGGTGTCTCGAGGCCGCCTTCGGCGCCTGCTGTGGATCCTGTTCACGCTGACTGCAGTGGCCCTCATCATCTGGCAGTGTGCCCTCCTCGTCTTCTCTTTCTACACTGTCTCTGTCTCCATCAAAGTCCACTTCCAGAAGCTGGATTTCCCTGCCGTCACTATCTGCAATATCAACCCCTACAAGTAAGAGGCTGCCCTGGCACTGGGAGCGGAAAAGTCTGGCCTCTCTCATAGATGCCAAAGCCCCTCCCCAAAAGCGGCGGTCTGAGTGCCATGCAAGCCTGCTGACACAGGTTTTACAAATTTGATTTGATCGCCAAGATCGGTTCCAGACCTGTAAATGCTTTCAGTTCAATGGCTATGTCTAAGGCAGGATGGCAGGGAAATCTGCTCCAGCAATTCTGCTTCGAAACTATTCCAGGGAACAAGGTTAGCATTCTGCCTCCCTCAAACACACATGTAGCCTGCCGGAATCTTTCCTCTTAGCTTCTCTAGCTTAACTCCCTTACTCTCCCCCAAAGTCAGGCTGACTCAGAAGTGACACCCAGGTGACTTCCGGAAGCATCCTTGCTGCCCTGACCCCTCATCTCAGTGAGCCCAGCCCAGTAATTGAGCTCCCTGGGCTCTGGACAGGATCAACCCTTGGTGCTGCCCTGTTGTCAGTGGCAGGACCTGTTCTAAATGGGTCATCAGTGTCCTCGGGATTATGGGAAACTGATCTGGGAGGCAAGTAAGAAGGCAGCAGAATTTGTGGCAGGGGGTGGGGGGAGTGCAGAGCTGGCATGCAGTGCTGGCATGCAGAGGGGTGGGGCATGCAGAGATGAGGTGCAGAGTGGGGGTGCAGGGGTGCAGAGCAGGGGCGAGTTCAGAGCAGGGAAAAGCAGAATGGACCAGAAGCTGAGTTGGTCAGAGGCATGTGCTGAAGGCAAAGACAAAAACCAAAATCAGGTCTCAGACTCTACCTCCAAAGTCTCCTCACTGCCTTCCTCCCTTCCTCCCTCCTCTCCCATCTTTCCCTTCCCCTTTCTCCACACATATTCTATCCATAATTATTTATTTAATCTTTGCAAATTGTGAGCCACTTTGCTGAGTTCCAGGGCACAGCACAGAATAATCCTAACACACTCTTTGCCCTAGGAGAGCTTATGCTACAGTGAGGTAGTGAACTATTAACAAATATACTTATGCCACTACAAATAATAGTGGCCATTTAGTTACCTATGTGCATATATACTTCTTTTAATAATTTAACATTATTTATATACTTGGAGACAGTTATGCTATGTAGCTCAGATTGTTCTTGAACTTAAGATCTTCCTGCCTCAGCCTCCCAAGTGCTGGCATTGTAGCCACCATACCCAGCCATATTTCTTTTGCCTATAGTAAAAGTATTGAGCCTTCCCAATAACCTTATTTTATAAATAAGCAGGCTGGGAGCCTGAGACACAGAAATGCGAAGAAACTTTGTCTGAGGTAACATAGCCTGGATTAGGATGGAGACTTAAACAAGGCAAGTAGTTTGACTCTAAAATTGATATCCTTAGCTACTGTGCTATGTCACGACCTCTACAGAAAGCAAGAGGGAGAGAGAAGATAGTGTTCTGAGAGAAACTGGGACCACATGGTATAGTGACCATTTACAAAACAAACAAAACGATGCTTCTTGTAGTCAGCTCTTGTTTTCTGTGTGCGCGGGTGTTGTCAAGGTGACACTCCCAACCTCTTGCCTCCCAGCACTGACTGGAGGATATCCAGTGGGCAGAGTGCGTGGGTGGAAACGGAGTCCCATACAGTTAGCAGTTATTCATGGGCCTCATTTTGGCTACTTTGTGGGGGCGGCACCTGAGTGTCAACACTCCAGAAACACTGATTGGAAGTCTCAACATACCCAAGAATAAATCGATAGAAGTGGCAAAGGTGGGGAGCCAATGGTCATTTTAGATGGTACAAACAGTGATATACCTGGTCCCCTTGTCAAGGAAGTGGTCGGGAGACACAGGGCTGACACGAAGGGAGACACTGTGCTAGAGATCTTCCCCCTCCGTGATATCTCCTTTCCGCTTTGGCAGGTACAGTGCTGTGAGTGACCTTCTGACTGACTTGGACAGGGAGACAAAACAGGCCTTGCAGTCCCTGTATGGGGTCAAAGATTTTCCAGAGGATACAGCTCAGAAACACCGGGAAGCAAGATCTATGCGATCCACTTGGGAAGGCCCGCCACCCAGATTCCTCAACCTGATCCCGCTGCTGGTCTTCAATGAGAATGAGAAGAGAAAGGCCATGGACTTCTTCACTGGTCGGAAGCGGAAAATCAGTGGGAAAATCATCCATAAGGCTTCCAATGTCATGCATGTTCACGAGTCGAAGAAATTGGTGGGATTTCAGTTGGTAAGACTTACTTCACCACAGTTCCTATGTATGTGGGGGAGGGGAGCTGGGGGTGGTGGGGCTCAGAGTCCCTTCTTGATCTTTGTAGCCAGTAGGCCAACTGTAAGATTTATACCGTGTTAGAGTGATTTGGTGGCAAGCAACTGAAACCAACCTCAAGCAGAGTTAGGCATGGGTGAAGTCTTAGAAGAGACTCACAGACATTTTAAAGACAGAAATTTGGCGAGACCTAGTGATCTAGGGAGCAAGAAGTGATGAGATTCATTCAGATACTGATGCTGAATTAAAGATGTCGCTTTCACTCCTTCTGGTAATGCCTACGATGCAGGTTCCATCTTAGGGTTCTACTTAGCCAAGTTCGGGGGCACCTGATCACCTCCTGACAGGGCCCCAAAGCAGATTGGCTGCACAGACATCAGAAAGGGGGAAATAAACTCCAGCAAACGCACCAGGGTTCCCAGGAGTTCCTACCTTCATGAAGTGCCATACCAGGCTTCCTATCTCCTCTCTGGTCCCACTCAGGTGGCAATAGGAACCAGCAGTACCCTCCCAGACAAAGACTGTCACTACTATGTCTCTCCATGCCACCACTGGAGCATGGTTTGGGACTATTTCTTCACTTTAGTAGCCTTGATTGTGAGACTTTTGAATCTAGCAATTCTTTCTATCAATCTAGCCAGCTTTTCAACAATGAAAAAGGCCCCTCATCAAAATCATTGAGACTTCTAAAATCCTCCTGGTTCCATTCATAGGATATTTACATGATTCTCTTGAAAACAAATTCTCTGGACATTTGTCCTTTCAGAAGACTTTCCAAGCCCAGAGTGATGAAAATGCCTGGAATGTTCCACAGCTTCTCTCTAGAGTCCTCATAGCTAAGTGTTTCAAACACGAGCCCTTCCAACCACTTGCTAAGTATTGGGTAGGACAGTTTTCCAGCTAACATTCTGTCAGTGACATACTCCATACATTAGTGCCTTGGCTGAGATCCTACAGAGTGGTAATGTCAGAGTCTGGGCTGGAATCCAGACTGCGTCTACAATAAGAAATGTAGAAAGTAGGAAGACAGTGACATGAATCAGCTAAGCCCTGGATATATTGGGACCCTAAAGACTGAATCTGCTTCTTGTCCAATGGCAGACAGTAGTAGTAAGTCACAGGGGTTGACCTCAGTGTCCTTTACTCTCTCTTTGATCCTTGGGGGCTTAAGGTTGACCTCTCCAAGCTCCCAGAAGTGAGGGGAAACCAACCTTGTTCCCAAGGACCTCGCCTGACATCTGTTACTCATCTCAGTCTTTCCGACAACGATGGCACTGACAGCCTGGTGTCTCCTCTTATTCACAGTGCTCAAATGACACCTCTGACTGTGCCACCTATACCTTCAGCTCAGGAATCAATGCCATCCAGGAGTGGTACAAGCTTCACTACATGAATATCATGGCGCAGGTGCCTCTAGAGAAGAAAATCAACATGAGCTATTCTGCCGAAGAACTGTTAGTGACCTGCTTCTTCGATGGGATGTCCTGTGATGCCAGGTCAGGAGGGGACACTCTCTGAGGACCAGAAGCTCTCACCTTTGGTCCCTTTTCATGCACCTGCAGCTTGTCTGAGGGCCTTAAGAACACTGACTCTGCCCTTTGGGAAATCACTTACACGGGAGCTAGGTTCCAGGGTCAATGGAAAAATGTACCTGGTGTAGAATCATAATATCTGTGTACTTTCTTTTTTCCAAGACAGAGCTTCTCTGTGTAGCCCTGGCTTTCCTAGAACTCACTCTGGCAAATCATAATATCTTTAAACCTATTAAATTACCTGTCACAACAAGGTAGTCAATAGCACGCATGTAGCTTTGTATATTACTACAATGTATGAGAGACATTACCCTGATATAGAGAAAGGGAGGGAGAGAGGGAGGGAGGGAGGGAGGGAGGAAGGGAGGGAGGGAGAAAAGGAGGGAGGGATAAAAGAAAGGAAGAGAGGGAAGGAAGCAGGCAGCGGTGTTTATATTTGTGACTCTTCAAACCATTCCATCTTGGACATAATAATCCTCCCTGGTGGTGACTATTAGGTCATTGGGACATTCTGAGATGAACCCACCAGTCTGAATGGTTCAACAACCTTTTTTTTCTGAATTTCTGAATTCTGACCCTTCTATACATTAATACACACATTGGTCCTTGCAAATATTGAGTGTTTGGGGTAACCCTGAGGGTAAAGGTCCTGAAATTACATATTGGCCATAGGATGGGACTCCTCTGAAGGTCATTTCATGGGACTGGGGATTCAAAAAGCTCTAAGTGCCAGAGAAATTCAAGGGTAGAGGAATTTGGGGGCAGCCATGTGACATGAATATCATATCTAGACTGAGGATGTAGTTCAGTTGGCAGTGTGCTTGCTTAACCAGCACCAAGTCTCGAGTTCCACCCCCAGCATGGTAGTATACAGCTGTACTCCTAGCACTCCGGAGATGGAAGCAGCAGGATAGGATGCTCAGTGCTTTTCCTGGCTACATGGGGAATTTGAAGTGAGCCTGGGATACATGAGACCCTACTTCAAAGACAAAATAATATGAAATCAAAATAGAGGAAGCAGTGAGAGGATTATGAGAGAGAAAACAAGGGCATGGTCAAATTCTACATCAAGGCGTGTCAGCCTGGCTCAGGGACCTGCTCATTTCACCAGAGGAAAATGGGAAGAGTGAGTCACTTTCCCATCCATTATTCCAAAGGAAGGCTTTCTCCATCAACACAGTGCTCACATTCCCATCCATTTTCCCAAAAGGAAGGCTTTCTCCATCAACACGGTGCTCCCTGATTTCAACTGGGATGCACAAGAGCAGGCCCCAGCCCAGCTCTTTCTGAACCTGTCTCTTCCTCCATAGGAACTTCACACTTTTCCACCATCCAATGTATGGAAATTGCTACACGTTCAACAACAGAGAGAATGCCACCATCCTCAGCACCTCCATGGGGGGCAGTGAGTATGGTAAGGAAACCTGAGTGGAGGGGACCCCGAGACACTGGAGTACCTACCCTGATGGCAGCAGTACAAGTGAAGACTGCAAGTTGGGATGCTTGTGCTTCCAATTCCCTCCCCCTGGCTCTGAAGTGAAAACCCACTTCCCCTCTCCCAGTGCATACATGAGCATCTGCGTTCATTCCTTGCTGTAGGCGTGTTTTCCTTTCTGCCATCTCCATCTTTGAGAGAGCCACAGAGACGCTGCTGGGCTTCCTTCAGCTGACAAACCACTCTGGTTTAAGCTCGTTGCTGGGGTGACTAATACTGGGCAGGTGGCGTCTGAACAGAGCTAAACCCCCATGGGCTGAATAGGAGATTAGGCGGGCAGACACACCTTTAGTTTAGTTAAGATGACAAATTCTGGAGCCCAACCCCAGCTCTGCCTCTCACTGTGTGACCTTGGTTACTGCCCTTCAACTATAAAACGAGAACAATAACAGTAGCTCCCATAAATGTTATTCAGAGAACTTAGAATAAGATCTGGAACACACTCCAGCTACCATACCAAAATACCACAGTTTGGGTGGCATCAACAATAGACATTAATTTCTCACAATGCTGAAGGCTGGAAGTTCAGGATTAAGGCGCTGGCACTTGCGGATTCAGATGAGGCTTCTCTTCGTGGTTGCAGGTGACTGTCTTCTACGTGTGTCCTCACATGGCCTTTCCTCTGTCTCAAGAGGGTGCTATGATGTCACTCCTTTTTATAAGGACACCAGTCCCATCGGATTAGAGCCTTAAGACCTTATTGAGCCTTCATTAAAGTCCTGTCTCCAAGTGCCTTTACATGGGAGACTGGCGCTGGGCCCTGTGAATCTGGTCTAGGGAGGGTACACACTCCAGCCACACACACTGTGCATGCAACCATCACTGACGACACTGTGGCCACCACCACAACTGTTTATGACACCACTACTTCCAACCACGTCTACTTTATGGGGAAGGGAAGAACATGGCAGACTCGCTTGGTTTCCTCACAAAAGGAGCTCCCCCACATGTTTTCTGTGGTGCTGAGGATCCAACCAATGGCCTTGCACACACTGGGCAAAGTACTCTGCTGCCGGGCTCTACCTCTAGCTCTTGTTCATAGCCCAAGGTGGCCCCAAACACGTGAGCTTCCTAACACAGCCTCCTGAGTACCAAGAGTACAGGCATACATGCACCACCATGCCCAGCCAAAGGGAATTCTTGAAGAGTTCAATGTAAATAGAACTTAATATTTTACACAGATATATTCTTGTTAGAAATAGTCAGGCTCTGTTATAGGGGAAATCTACACTGATAATTCTGGCTTTCATAACTCTGAAATCTGTGTTCTGACCAAGACCATGAGAAGCTGTGACCCAGAGTGCACATTGCTGTGGCAAGAGACTTACTGGGAACTGAGTGAAGACAGGCAAAGTTCTGGCTCTGCTGTGTAGAAGCTGTGTGGCCTCCTGTATGCCACATCCCTCTCTGGGCTCAGTTCCCTTATTTATAAATAGAAGGGGTTAGGATAGTTCTGAAGTTCTCATCGTTCAATTCACACAGAATGTAGCCATTCATTCATTCATTCATTCACCAAACACTATCCGCTATCTGCTGGCCCCACTTTGAGGAGCTAGGGATACAGTGGGGAATGAGACAGATGCCGTTCCTGCTTTTAGGGGACTTGCCTTCCTGAGGAAAGAGATGCTAAGGAAGCGAATAAGCATGCAGAGACATGATTTAATCACAGTACTAATGAAAGGTAGGAGGGGGCGGGAGCAGAAAAGGGGAAGACAGAGTGGCTGGGCTCAGAATGGGAGTTGGAACTGGAAGATGGGAGGGTTCAGAAAGACCTCATTGAGGGAGATATTTAAAGATGAGGAGGCCCCTGTTCACATTCTCAGAAGTCTGGGTTCTAAAGACAAAAAATGAATCCAATGTGTTCTAGAGAGATAAATAAATTGTATTAGTTACCTTTCTGCTGCTATGATTAAACAACCTGACCAAGGCAACATATGAAAGCATTTATTTAGGCTTACAGTTCCAGTGGGTTAGAATCCTTGGTGACGAAGCAAAGACATGGTGGCAGGAACAACTAAGAACTGTAAGTAGGAGGCAGAGCACACTAGGGGTGGCAGGAAGTGTCTGAAACCTCAGAGCTTACCCCTGTGACATCTCCTCCAAGGACACATCTCCTAATCCTTCCCAAACAGTCCCACCAACTGGGGTTCAAGAATTCAACATATGCATTATGGCGGGGTGGAGGGGGGGCAGAATTCTTATTCAAACTACCCCATAAGAGCAGTGTGCTCGGAGCTGATCCAGAAAGGGAGAGAGTGGGGTTAGTTGAGGATAAAGACAGATCCCGCTACATCTTCGTAGCCTTGATGATGACAGGCAGGGAGAATCGGTGGCATTTCAGAGAGATTTCACTGAAGGGCTTCAGGCAGTGCTTTGAACTGATTTCTAGGCTTTAAAGTTTCATCTGGCAGCTGGGTACAGAATATATCCCGCATAGAGAACAAGCGCAGGGAAAGGAGAGAGGTTAAACCAACAACCAGGCACATGATCGCGTGTTACCTCTTCCCCGGCTCTTCTGCGAACAGCCACAGTATTTAAGGTACCTTTGGATGCCCAGTAGAACTTCCTTTATCAACAACTACATAGATTTACACATCTTGGCCAGTTCCTTCATATTTAGCAGGAATTTAGTCTTAGCTAGCACTGCGACTGTGGTATGTATTTGAACCATTACTTTGAACTTGCAAGAAGCAGATCAAACACAAATCCTACTGTTCTAGAAATTCCAGTCTGTATTCACCTACCTTTTACTTCCTGGAAGTCCCTGGGTCTTGGATTGGAGGCTCCCCCAAAGCCCCTGGGGACTGTTCACTAGCCTTTGATCACAACAAGCTGCTCTGTCTCTCAGGACTGCAAGTCATCTTATACATAAATGAAGATGAATACAACCCCTTCCTGGTGTCCTCCACTGGAGCCAAGGTGCTTATCCATCAGCAGAATGAATACCCCTTCATCGAAGATGTGGGGACAGAGATTGAGACAGCAATGTCCACCTCCATAGGAATGCACCTGGTAAGAGGATATTCATTGGCTTATGTTTAGAAAAGAGGACAATTTTTTTATTTTGAATGATGGCTATGGAGGAACAGCTAATAATAAAGGATGCTGTTTTCCAAGAGAGCATGGATCTGGGCTTTCCAATGGTACCCCAATGGTCATTCCAAGAATTGCATTCAAGTCTGTGTATCCATCTTTCACGTGGGTTAGCAAGCACAGAATGCCATCTGGGGAAATAACCCAGGGAAACTCCCTTGTTAAAAACAAAACAAAGCACCAGTGTGTATAGGAACAGAGCATCAGACACTAGCTATAGAGTTGTCAGTATATATATATATATATATATTTATATATCTATATAAAGAGAGCAGATAACATCCTAGGATGCTTACAGGCATTTGAGGGGGCTCCGACAAGAAAACATTATATGTATTGTAGTTTTTTTTTACATTCTTCCTTAGTGGAGATTTTTTTTAAATCTGTGTGTGTTGGAAAAACTAGACAAACAATCTCTTCACAGACTATTGCTTATGTCTTTATTGGCATCTGTGTTCAATGTCTCACAGGAAACTCTCAGTTATTGCACCTCACAGACTTGGTCTCCAGAGCAGTGGTTTCCAAAATCTGAGCCACCAGGTTCAAATTTCCTAAATGAGAATGTCTGAAAGGTTTGTCAAGGATCAAAACCTTGTGATGATCACAAGACTCAATACTATCAGGAAATGTGATTTAGAAACTGAAGCGATTCTCAGTCAGAGGTTGTGAGGTAATGTGGTGGGCATTGGAGGCTTGATTGACCCTCCATCGAGTAGTCTTTTGACAGTTATTTTCTGCGTATTTTATCAGTGCTAAACCCAGGGGACTCCAGCAGAGAGAATCAACAGCGAGAAAGTGTGCAAATGACAAATTATAATTACTGCGTGCTATGGAGGAGAAATGTGGCTGGGCATAGTGGATCCTGTCTGTAACCCTAGCATTTAAGAGGCCAAGGCTGGGTTCCAGACCTACCTGGGCCAAATGGAAAGACACTACCTCAAAAAGCAAAACAAGGCAGATGGTAGAGGGCTTCATAAAAACATATCATGGGTGTCTTGGTCAGTTTTCTGGTTAAAAGTCCCAAATTGGATTATTTATAGAGACTTTTGTTTAGTTGTGATTTTGGGCTGGAAAGCCCAGCATGGTGGTGACCATTGGTGAAGGGTCTTCTTGCTGCATCGTAATAGGACAGGAACCTCACAAAGTGAGCACTCTAGTTCAGGTTACTCTTCCTCTTCTTATAAAGCCACTGATGCCATCATAGAGACCCACCATGTGCCCTAATCTCCTAATGATCTCCAAAGATCCCTTCCCAAATATTATTAATACATGCATTTTGGTATTACATTTATAACACATGATTTTGAAGGGATTAATTTGAACCATAGGAATGGGATTCTGACCCATAGGAAGGTGAGATTCAGGGTATGCTATTCTGAGGAAATGTGATTTAAGAATCACTAGGAGAGGTGACGAAGTAGAACGGTGGTGGTACCCAGGCCATCTGTCCCTTCAAAATGTGTAGGGGAGGAAACCATCCTGATAGTCGCCTGGTGATACAGATGCTCTCAGATGCATATCACTTAGGACCTTTGTTCCACCATAGGGGATAGGTAATGTGTACAGCTTGGGCTATATAAATGATGATTTCACAAAGATAAAAACGCATCTTGATTCTTCAGCATGCTCAAATGAGGAATTGGAAAACCTGGGGTACCACTAATTTCTCTGTTCACCAAAGAGCCAAAAGCTCCCAGAAGACAACAGAGGACATTTCCACCTAGCATCCCACATACTGTTTCCCTGAACCCTGAAGAAGGACTTGGACTTTTCAACCTTTCCTTCCCTTACTCTTTCACCCTCTCTCTCTCTCTCTGATCCCTGCCTCTCGCAGCATCTGGAAATGGTTAAGAGTTCAGTAAACTTTCAAAAGTTCAAAAGAAAATGGATTCTGCCCTCTGGGTTTCTGCTTTGAGCTCGGAAACGCCCACAATATTATTAAGCAAATAGTCTCTGTACCAACGGTGGGTAAACAGAATCAGGTTGAGTTCTCTGCTACACCTGTAGAAAATCAAGCCCACGCAACAGGTCAGTCAGCCAGAGGTATGATTGATGACCATGTCGAACAACAACAACAGAAAGACAAGGATTACTGAGAGGTCAGCAGGGACTCACTAAGAATAAATCCAAACAAGCTAGACTTTCTTCCTTCTTCATTTTCCACATTTGTTTGTTTACTCCTTATTTATTGTTGATAGGCAGGCTAAGCTGATAGACTTAGTTAGGGAATTGGTCGCCAAACTTTCTTATTTTTTAAAGGCCTATATGGCTTAACATGTTCAAGACTCTGAATATCAAAAGATGAACCCAACCTTTGAGAGAAGGCAAAAATCAACACCTCTGGGCTGAGGAGGCAGCTTGCTGGTAGACCATTTGCCTAGTATGCTCAATGTTTTGGGTTCTAGCAACACAGACACAGTCAGACAGACAGACACACACACAAACAAACACTCAATCGATCCATTGTTTATTGATCCATTGATCCACATACATCTGCAACATAGAACTTGTGTCTGGGGAAACAAGGACCCTGTCT
Source organism: Ellobius talpinus (assembly GCA_001685095.1). Taxonomy (NCBI): domain Eukaryota; kingdom Metazoa; phylum Chordata; class Mammalia; order Rodentia; family Cricetidae; genus Ellobius; species Ellobius talpinus. Next base: position 15,693 of record LOJH01004789.1, read on the forward strand.
GTCTTGTACCTAGTCTCAGAACTTGGAACATAACATATTCCCAGTGATTACTGGGTAGATGAGTGGATGAAAGAATGAATGGATGGGTAGCTAGATGGGTGGATAGCCAGGGGCTATTGGAAAAGCTTCCTAAATGATGAATTCTTGAACAAGAAGTTCCTGCTAAATGATGTTTAGGGCTAGTTCATACAGAGAGCACAGCAACTGTAAAAGAGCCATGGGTAGGATGTTAAGCTACATAGTAAAGCTTTTTGAACATTGAAAGCTGGATACAGTGGCACGTGCCTGCAATTCTAGCTGGACACAGTGGCACATGCCTGTAATTCTAGCATTTAGGAGGCTGCAAGAGGAAGATTAGGAGTTTGAAGCCAGCCTGGCCTACATAGTGAGACTTTATTTTAAAAACATCATTTTGATTAAAGTCCAATCAATATGCTAGAGTCAGCACATTAATAACTTCAGAGAGAAACTCTAAGAACCTTCATTAGGGCAATGGCATGACGGTGAGCAGGGGTGAGATGCAGAGATAGTGTAGAAGCAGTAGGGCTTGATAACAGATTTTAGCAAAAAAAGCTAGGAGAAATTAGGCGGATATTTGGGTCCTGGCTGAGCTGTGGGGTGGGTCAGTGTAATGCTCTGAGTTAGGCAATAAAAGAGAAAGGGTGTTAAAGATGACTACTTCCATTCAAGATCTGCCTAATCGGTTGTGTCTTGAGGGCAAGAACAGGTCAAGTTAAAAATGTCCAGTAAGTGGACTTAGAGCTCAGAAGAAAACCTTCTAGACTTGGAAATAAATATCATCACCCAAGACCTGAAAGAGAACCCTCAGCATGAGCTGCTTAAGGGTTGAGCGGGAAGGAAACAGAGAGGCAGAGGAGCAGCAGCCAGGAGGAATCCGTGTCAGACAGCTGGGAAGGAGCTGCGGGAAGGTGTGCCAAGTGCCCTGAGGGGTCAGGCAAGGTGAAAGGTGAGAGGAGCTCTCGGAGTTTGGAGAGCAAGAGGGCTCTGGCATTCTTCACTAAGACAGCCTCCAGTGGAAGGAGTGGAACAGAAACTAGAGGACAATAGGCTGGATGGTGAATGAGAGTTGAGGAAGTGGACAAGGGTGGACCGTTCACTCCTGGAGGCATAGGGCTGAGTCATGTAGCAGAGAGACACTGCACCATCCAGCAAATCCATCAGTTCTTCTCACAAGGATATGTATTTAAGGGTTTTAGGACTCAGGGACTTTGATTTTGGCCTTTGGTTATACAATCCCCGCACCTTGGTTGCCTCATCTGTACAACGGGATGGTGACCAAAATGCTGCTTTGTGGCCGGGGAGAGTTCCGCGGGTTAATGTCTGCTAGGCACTTGAGTTACACGTACTGCATGCTTGGCACATGACAAGTGCTCAGAAAGATGCACTAGCATTCCTGTACATGTTTTAAGAAAAGAGATGTGGCCAGGCGTGATAGTGAATGCCTGCCATCCCTGTGCTCGGGTTGGAAGCAGTCACAGATTTGATGCCAGCCTGGGATACACAGCAAGACTTCTCTGAGGCATGGCAGAGATGTTAGGGAAGGTTTATATTTTCTTTTTAATAACCCTTTCTTTTATAAGATAGATATATAACACATACATATATTACTATATACTATTATATACGTGAAAAATACTAATTACACGTGTATAAAATATCCTTGCTGGATGTGTTCAAACCACCTACCCTAGTTTGTGCTTTCTTTTGAGTTTCTTACAGTATTTTCCAATAAACAGCACTGGATGTTGCATAGTTGTGACATTTCCCCCACCCTCTTTTGTCAGTGCGCTTACTGAGGGTTTTCCCTCTTTGAGCTCAGATACTGAAGTGAATTTTCTTCCAATTCTTTTACCACTTCATTTAATACTTCCACCAGTTTGATTTCTTTTCTGCAGGATGTAAATTAGACACCAAGTGTGTGTCTTCCTCTAAACCTTCTTTTTAAAAAAAAGTCATAACTTCTTCTTTTGAGCAATTTGTTTTCACCATTAATTAGGGGTATAAATTGATTTGCAACACACACATACACACACACACCCATTTGTAACATGCCGCAAAAGGCCAAGAGTTAAATCACCTGTTTCAGTTATTTCTTTCATTATTGGGATAAAAACAGCATAGAGACAAAGCAACCAAAAGAAGGAAGGATTTAATTTGACCTCACGGTTTGAGGATACGTTCCACGATGGTGAGGAAGGGGTGTGAGAAGCACCACAAGGTAACTGGCCACACTGTGCCCACAGTGTGGAAGCAGAGAGAGAGAGAGCTGGAGGCTGGTGTTCAGTTCGCTTTCATTTGTTTCCTTTCTTCAGTCTGGGACCCCCAGCCTATGGGATGGTGCTACCTGCATGCTAGATGGGTTTTCCCTCTTCAGCTAAACCTCTCTAGAAACAGCTTCATGCACCTAGGCAGAGGTGTGTCTCCTAGGTGATTCTAAATGTGATCGATTTTGATCAAGTCAAAATTAAGCATCATGCCACCTGTCATGGCATGCAGGGGAAAGTCCTGCGCTTCTCTTCTCATTTTTAAAGTTTGGTATTAAAGTGAAACTTTGCTGAGTATACTTCCCGTAATCTGTTTTTATTTCCTCAGAATTCAAAATGTGTCACCAGGCTTGTCCCACAGCCCTCGATCGTCCTCCAGTTTCAGTGACAAGGGACAATTTTGTTGTAGAAATGTACATAGCATCCATGGTATTCTAAGTTCTTATGGCCCACGGTTGTCCTTTAGTAGTGGAAGGAAATGACTGCTAAGACCCTGCACTGATACCAAAGTCCACAGCTGCTCAAGTTCCTGACAGAAAACGGCACAGTATTTGCATACATTTCCTTATGTGCTTTAAATCATGTCTACATCACTTATGATACCCAATACCATATAAATGCTATGTAAATCACTGAAAATCTATAGATGTTTATTATAAGTGCATTGTCTTAGTTGGGGTTTCTATTGCTGAGCTAAAACAATTGACCAAAAGCAACTTGGAGAAGAAAGGATTCACTTCATCTTTCAGCTTGTAGTCTATCATCCAGGGAAGTCAGGGAAGGAGCTCGGAGGTAGGAGCTAATGCAGAAATCATGGAAGAGTGCTACTTACTATTTTGTTTTGTTTTGCTTTGATTTGATTTCTCTCCTGGCTTGCCCAGCCTGCTTTCTTAAGCACCCAGGACCACCTGTCCAGGGGTGGCAACACCCACAGTGGGCTGGGCCCTCCCACATCAATCATCAATCAATAAAATGTACCATAGACTTGCCTTTAGGTCAGTCTTATGGGGAGCTTTCTCAGTAAAAATTTCCTCTTCCCAGATATGTTTCTAGCTGTGTCAAGTTGACACAAAACTAGCCAGCACATGCATTTTCCCAAACATTTCCTATTCACAATTAGTTAAATCCTTTGGTGATCAAGCTGGTCCCTGTACAGAATGAGGCAGCATTTACATAGTGCCTATATACTCTATAAATATGAATACTATGTAAATATGGACATATGCTGTATTGTTTAGAGAATAATGACAAAGAAAGGATCAATGTGTGCAATAGAGACACAGTTTTACTATTTTATTTTTGAAGATGTATTTTGTTCACCTGTGTGTATGTTCAAGCACATGTGCAAGTGCCTATGGAGGCCAGAAGGTGTCAGATTTCTTGGAGCTGGCGTTACAGGCATTTGTAAACTGCCCAATGCAGGTGCTTGGACCTGAACTCAGGTCCTAGGGAGTATGAGCTGTTAACCACCGAGCCATCTTTCTGGTCCCAAGATAAAGTTTCAAAGCATATCTTCAACCCCACAACTGGTTGGTAATGTAGACTCAAAGGGCCAACTACTATAGATATAATTGTTTAGTTTAGTTATTTGTTTATTTACTGATTTTCAGTACTGGTGCTTACACTCAAGTCCTTGAGTATAAGTATAATGGGCAAATTCTCTACCAGTAAGCTACATTCCCATGTCTTTATTATTATTATATAATATAAATATTATTGTATTGGTTTTGAGACAAGGTCTCATTATGTAACCCAGTCCAGCCTTGAATCAACCACACTCCTGCCTCAGCCTACTAAGTAGCTGGGATATAGGCAGAACCCCACCCAGGCCAGAAGTCCAATGTCTGATTTCTCTGTGATAAAAGGCCACTTGCTGTTGTAGTGAGGCCCATCTGTTGGACTGAAATGAATCAAGAGGGAGGTGGAATTTGAAAAGTAAACTGAGGCAGGTGAAGGTGTGCACTGCAGGCTAGGCTGATGCACGCAGTATTGAGTCGCCAGGCTGTGACGAACGTGACGGGATGAGGTCTGGAATTTAGATGGATGGGCGGGGGTGGTGGAGGAGGAGATACTGAGGAAGAGAAAGTGGGGGCAGGAGAACAGATGGGTGACCTTCAGCAACACCAATGAGGGACAACGTCAATCAGATCAGACAGGGAAGAAGCATGGCAAGGATTCAGCTGGTTCGAAGACGCCCCTCTGCATCTCCTGATGACTGAAGGCCAAGAGGGAGAAGTTTCTAGAAGGAAACTTGCTTGTCCAGTTGAACAGCTGGATAGACTAGGCTATCACTAACAGAGATGAGGCAGTTTTAGGTGGGTGGGTGAGAGTCTGAGCTCAGATTTAGACAGTGTCACTTGAAGTGACATATACCATCTTCAAAAGAGTGGCTCCAAACAATCAATTCGATCAGTCTGTGAGGCAGACGGTGCACTGGGTTCATCTGGGAAGTCTTTCTGATTCAGACCAGACTGTGTTGACCTCACCCAGTGCTGCCTGTGGCGAGGAAGGAAGGTCAGGTGCTAGGCCTTGCTGGGCCTCCTTTGTGTCTCCTTCCGGTGGCCTCACCTCCCCAGCTGACTGGCTTGGACATGTTCACATGGTAACACAGGCTCCAAGGTCAGCAAGGCTAGTTCAGATGTGCAAGCACTTTTCAAGTATCTGCTTGTGTCAGGCTTGTTCGTAACCCATCGGCCAAAATGTGAGTCACGTGACCTGCCCAGCTCCAACTAGTGGAAAGCAAATTTTATTTCCTTATGAGATGGCAGGACTTGGCTAAATTTTGCCAACTCCCACAGACCTGGTATGTTTAAAATATTTGTGGACCACCTAGGCAGATTACCAGTGGCCAATTAGGTCTTGGCAGAACGGTTTTGGCTGGAGGTCAGCTTTGGGACCACCTGTCCCTTGTGCTGCTGTAAAGGAAGAGGATGAGTCACATATAGACTGTGCACATCCTCTAATAATTAAAACTGACCTTTATGGAGAAGCTCTATGCTAAGCACTTTCTTAGCATTAGATTCAGTGAGTCCTCACAACACTGTACGCCGAGGCAGACAATAAAGAGGAACTCTGGGCTGGAAACACAGCCTTTTGTCTCAGCAGCCGTATGGGAGACTATCACTGTGATTGTTAGTTTTTTGTTTGTTTTTTTTCTGGCAAAAACTCATGTTACTTTTGTCTTGTTTTGTTTTCATTTTTCAAGACAGGGTTTTTCTGTGCAGCACAGTCTCATGTATTTCTGATCCTCCTGCCTCCATTCCCTGCGTGGATATCCTATCATGCCTGATTTATGTGTTGTTGGGGATGGAACCCCAGCTCTATACAAGCACTCCTTCTCAGTATTATATTTATTTTTGTTTTGTCTTTCCAGACAGGGTTTCTCTGTGTAGCCCTGGCTGTCTTGGAACTCACTCTGTAGACCAGGCTGACCTCAAACTCACCAAGATCTGCCTGCCTCTGCCTCCTGTGTGCTGGAATTAAGGGCTTGGGCCACCACCTCCTGGCAAGTGTTACATTTTCAAAGGGAGAAAATCTCAGATCAAATACATATTCTGTCACAGAACAGTGCTTGGCACCAGTACAAAAACCCTGCTTCAGAGTGAAAAGCAAATAAACAACTCAGTTAACAAGAGAAATGTTCTGAGAGCTAGGAGCTTGAGTCACCAGGTAGGGAGACACATATCTGTAATTTCAATACTCAAGAAGCCGAAGCAGGAGGCTTACAAGTTCTAGGCCCTCCTGGACTGCATAGTTAGACCCTGTCTCCAAACTAAAAAGAAAGAGAAGTGGTGGGGAGGGGCCAGGAAGGCAGGAGTTCCCTATTGACAAGCCCCATTCCTCTAGGGAGAATTCTGAACCTGTGATGACATCAGATGCTACCACACTAGGCCAGGCTTGCCGTTTTCCCTCCCCAGCAGTCCTGCAGGGCATCAGAGGAAGGTGCTCTCTTCCTCCTCAGAGAAGAGGGAATTAAGCAAGATCTTACCATATCTTGTTTTATTAGAAAGTCGATTTTATTAGTTGTTCAATGAAATGGCTTGATTTTTTTCTTACTTTTCTCCTTGGCATGGCAAAATATCTGGCAAAAGTAACTTAAGGATAAAGGGATTTATTTGGTCTCCCAGTTTGAGGACGCAGCTCACCATGGTGAGGCAGGAATGGCTGCAGGAGTAACTGGTCACATTTCCTCCTCTGCCAGGACACACAGAGATGATGCTAGTGAATAGTGTGGCCATGTTCAGGGTGGGCCTTCCTCCTCAGTTAAACATTTCTGGAAATATCCTCACAGATGTACCCAGATATGTGTTTTCTAGGTGATTTGAAATACTGTCAGGCTGACCATCAAAATTCCCTACACCTTACAGGTTAGAGACTTACCATAAGTGTGTTGTAACTTTTTCTCAGAGAACACAGAAGCCTAGGGAAGTCAAGTCATTCAGTCTGAGGGAGCCCAGCTGAAAGCAGAATTCAGACTTACTTCAACTCCCCCGCCCCCGCTTCTGATTGCATCGCTAGCCAGCCTGCCACTGCAGCTTGTGTAGGGACAATTGTCCATTGGCCATAATGCGGTTGCTGTAGAAGGGGCCCCTTAGGAGGGAGGACTCAGAATCCTACCATTGGTGTATGAACAGAAAAGATGGTCAGGGTTGGGGGTCTGGATTCTGCTTCTATGAGGAGCCTAGGGCACCATCTCAGTTATATCCCCTGGAGCTAGGTGGGGTGAGTACAACCCTCCTGCAACAGGGAAAATCTTTCATTCCCAAGAAGTCTCACCCTGAAATGGACACAGTGGAAGAGGATTGCAGTCCTGCTCTGGGGGAGCTGGGAAACCAGCTTGCTTTACCCTCTGTAGTGGCCCTGAGACAGGATGTAGGTGTTGTACAGGTAGCAGGAGACACAGTTCTACCTTGTGCAGCCGGAGTTCTTTTTGAGACCAGGTGAAGCCAGGAGCTTGACTTTTGCCACAGAATAGAATCTCAGGATCAGTTGATATGAATCAGCATGGGAGCTGTGGCAGGCTGGAAAGCATCCTGGCAAAGGTCTTCCAACTGAACCTCTGGAGGAAAGACCTCCACCTATCAGGAGTGAGTGAGGAGACTTGAACCACCCCAAGGCTCCTAGGGAAACAAGCACCATTGCAAACAAAGACCCCTGAGACCTGAGACATCATTTGGCGTCTATGACTTTGATGCTTTCTAAGTGCCCGTGGACACATCCGCAGGATCCTTGGGCCCCAAGATTCCTAGGGAGCTTGCAGCTCAGAACAGTTCAGAGAGTGACAAGGAATAGAGGTGTTCTTGGGGAGAGCTACAGCTTGACTTCTCTGCATCTTCTTTCCCAGCCCAGCCTTGGCAGACACTAGAATCTCTAAATGGATTTGCCATTCAGCTTTAAGTCCATTGATTCTGCCCTGGCTGGAAACAAGCTCATCGGTTATCAGCGATATTAGTGAAAAGAACAGGTTTTTGTTTGTCTGTCTGTCTGTTCATTAAGGTGAAGCAGCCACTTTCCCCGTTGCTTACTTCTGTTGCTCCAGAGTTTCAAAGTGAGCACGGCCAATTGCCCTTCAGGAACTTGCAGTTAATTGAGGGAGACTAATGGGTCAGCAAATGAATTACAAAACAAACAGAGAGAGAGAGAGAGATTAGCCTTCCCACACACTTCTGGTCTGTTTCTATCTGTGCGGAGCCTCCCCGTTCTTTGTTTTGCCCCATTATCATTCTTTCTTTTAGAAACATGCCATCCTATGCCTCTTTAGCCCTGACCTACAACACACATGCATCCTCACATTAAACAGACTGCAGACCCTCACGCTAGGCTGTCTATGATTTCTGTTTAGTTTTTGCTCCACTTCAGAAATGTTATGCCTCCCCACCCTCGTTTGTTTTTATTGTTATTGTTCATTCAGTTCTTTTTGGTTTTTCCTTCTTTGTTGTGTCTGGATTATTTATTTGCTTTGACATATATTAAACTGGAGGCAAACTTGGTGAACTGCTATACATGGATGGATAAGGGCTTTGATTCTTCTAAGACAGTCAACGTCCAGAACCAAAAGGAAAGGAAGCAGGCCCTGCTGAAGGGACTGGAACCTTAGGCACCTCACAGCCCCATGCTTCTTTCTAACCTTCCACCCAACTCCCAGCAGATAAACAGATGGCTCATTACCATTCAGGAAGCCAAATCCAGTTTTCTCAGCAGGCACACAGGGTGGTTTTGTCTTAACTCCTTCTTTGGTTTGTTTCCGGAGACCTTTCTTTCTGACCCCTAAACTGGGAATTGAACTCACACAGGCTAGATAAGAACTCTACCACGAGCTATATTCCCAGCCCCTATTCCAGGCCCCACGACCCCTCCTACTTCAATCTTTGCTGCCTGGCACTCTTCCCCCAGTTCTCCACAAGGCCAGCTAATTCTTTTTTTTTACCTATTTAGCTTTATATTGAGTCAACATAAAAAGGTGCTTTGTGAAACCATGGAGGAAAAGTGGTGACGTGGTTCTGGTCCTCGTCTCAGTTTGCTGCTGTGATAAACACCGAACAAACAGACGAAATAAACAACGAAAGTTCACCTTGAGCAGAAGTTGTTAGTGGAAGAAAAAGGCTTACATGCCTCATGGCTCCGAGGTATAGTCTGTCATTTCAGAGGAGTGATGGGAGCCCAAGCACTAGTCACATCACACCCAGCCAAGAGCAGAGAGAAACACACACACCCATGCTGCCTGCTTACTCGGTCCTAAGCTATCCCTCCACTCTTACACTGTCCAAGGGCCCAAATCAGGGAACGGTGCCACCGACATTCGGGGCCAGTGTTCCTCCCACAAACAATAATCAAGACTCCAGCCTCCCACACTCATACCCACAGACCAACCTGATAAAGACAATTACTCAGTTGAGGGTCTCTTCCCTGGTGATGTTGAGTTGTGGCAAGTTGATATTTAAAAGTAACCACTGTAGGTCAGAAAAGAATTTACCAAGACCAAAATCAGAGATAGAGAATGTATTGAAATACCTCGCAGAAGTGCAGCGAGTGATGTCCCAGCGAGGCGCAGGCCACTGGGAAGGGGTAAGAGTTCTTTCAGGACAGTTAAGTCGGGGGTTATTTCATTTCACCACTGTAAGGCTCCTGGGCAGGCCAACCTCTGAGGAGACAAACAAACCCTTCCTTATCATGTAGAGTAGTAAATTTGCCAGTTTTTCTGGAGCCTGGACAGGTAAGGCATATGGCTCTAGATGTCCATGTGAAAGAT
>LOJH01004790.1:0-35543 GCA_001685095.1 Ellobius talpinus
TGTGTGTGTGTGTGTGTGTGTGCATGCATGCATACATATGCACATATATGTGTGCATATATAAATGCACATATATACTCATATACACATGTATGTATGTATATATATAATGATTCAGTATCATTTTGGAAGAGAGATAATCCTTTTACAAAATAAAATAATAGCTTATGTAATATGATATTATGATTAACACTAAATGATCTAGAGATTTCAAATATGTTGATGTATATGTATCTCTTTTCTTTAAAATAAAACTATTTTATATTTAGAAAATCAATAATATAATATTTATAATATAAGATAGAAAATATTTCTATGAGTACTTTGCATTTGCCTTTATTGTTTTACTATTGAGCATTTTAAAACACTTGCAAAGTACTGGTCCTCAAAATCCTTATTTTAATCATTACTGAAATGGTTCCCATGATGCCTTTCTTTGAGGATTACCTGTGACTTAGTGTTCTGTTGTGTAGACAAGAAACTCTGGCTTGGAATAGTACTCACTTAAAGAAGTTTTACTATGACTATAATTGTGAAAATTAGTAAGAACTATAAGAAGGTTGCTTTTTTCAGCATTCAAACAGTTTGAAAGGGGAAGTGGCATTCAAGTATTTAAAAGCATACGCAAATCTTATGGTTGTGGTGTTATACTGCCTGCCTCAACCTAAAGCAGGGAATAACACGCATATCTCATACAGACAACCTGCACAAACTGATGGTTCTGTAGCAGGCTCTTGGCCATTTATATCAGCCCCCCCAAAATTGGAAAAGATGAAGAAGGAAAAGAGGAGGGAGACAGGAAAAAGGAGAAGATAGTTGGATACTTAAAGATTCACAGAAGAGAAGATGTTCATTTTTAAGGAATAGCTTCCAAGAGTGAAGTTTTAACCAAGACACTTAGAAAATGAACTATGGAATACTTAAAAGGCCCAATAGCATGAAACATCTGAAAAGAGATGAATAAATTTGTTCAACCCAGTTAGCCATTAGAATGTTTTGTCTACACAGTGAATCCAGCCATCTGTGTATTTGAACATGTGAATGTTCCTAAAATATCTAGAGAATTAATTGAATTCCTTACAGTTTTGACAAGAATATGTCTTCCCATTTGTTGTTCATTCTGTCAGATTTATATAGGCTTACTTTATTTAATTTAATAATCTGCCATCATTTCAGACATTTGACAGTTTCAAATGGTACATTTATCTGGTTCATAACTTATTAGTATAAATTATTGGCTTATGTAGAATCTACAGAGTCACATTGAATGTATATTAATTGATACACCAGGCAAAATTGAATCAAGTAGTCACAAATAATTCAAACGAATTGCTTATAGATAACATGTAGTTCATGCGGTTAGAGCAGCTATAAAGTACACAGTTTCTTTCTTCAAATAACTGCCTTAAAGGGCATATATTCTGCTACCATTTATTCTAGTACTTAAAGGGATATTTTCACAGTTGTTCATAGAACATCATGGAAACACTTCTAGTTGAAAGACCCATTGCTCATTATTTTTTCTACAACCATTTGCTGGGTGTTATTGTAATGTAAATGCTAGGTCTCACTACAGATATATGTCTAAATACATTACTAAATAAATGTTTTAAAAGTAAATAACTCCCAGAGAGAGATTCCAGAACAGTATGCAAAGTGCAATGAAGCTTTGGGACTAGGAGTTTGATACAAGTTACATACTAGCATACTAGAGGAAATGGCATATTCCAGCTCTGTATTTTGTGCTTCAGCATGTATATGAGTGGCAGTGTCCCATACTACAGTCATAGGACCTTATTGGATAGCTATGAGAGTCATTTCTTAAGAACATATCATGCATGGATCTCAGGGATGAAGATTTTCCATTTGCCCTTTGAAAGCCAAATGCCATCTGGAAAAGTAATCTCCTCTTATTCATCTTTTATAAAGAGAATATCATCATTTTCCACTTCCCTAATGTTTATTATGTTCTAGGTATCCAAATACTAGTAGTTCTGGTTCACCTGAAATAGAACAATTTTTCTGAAATGTAGGCATTTCAGTATAAAAATGGGGAAATCATATCAGCAAATAAATGAGTTTTTTCACCATTCATTGGTGTCATCCATTGCCTCTGACACTTACATACTTCCCTTTGCTCTTTTGCATGGTTGTCTGACCCCTGAGCGGAGAGGTTGGATGAAGATATCAATTAAAATTGAGTGTTCCAAAAAATATTGCCTCTCTTCACATTGTCTATTTGTGAATTTCCACATTAGTTTCCATCTACTGCAGGAGGAGACTTCTCTCATGATGACTGAGACAGACAATGACCTGAGCCTCAGCCCCATGCTACCACTGGTGCTTCCTGGTAGACAAAGCCTAATTTTATCAATTGTGCTTTTAGTATATGCTTTTATTTACTGTTTTATTTCTTGTGATGTTTTCATTATGTGTTTTTTCTAAATTCACTTCTAATGAGTAAAATTGCATAGTGGGAAATTCCATTAACAAAGCACTCCTAAAACCCTAACATGGGAATAGAAAGAGGAGAAGAATGTTTGAAGAAGAGGGGAAAGAGGAAGCGGGGAGTGGGAAAATGAGCAAGGAGAAATAGAAAGGAAACTGTTTAAAAATGTCATAATAACATCTAATAAATTTTGTACTGAAATTAAAGTATAAGGAAGATAATGTTAGTAAAATAGAAAATCAAAAATGCATACTGTAGAACATCATGGTGTTACATCTCACTAAGACTTGTATCTGAATACATAAAATATTCCTGCCTACAAACAAATAATAAAAAGGCAACAACCAGAAAAGAACAACAAGGCCCTTTGTTACTCAGAACACTGGTATGGTGTCATATTTTTTGGTCAATATAATTCATACCCTCTAACTATGGATAATAGATTACCTAAAAAGTTTTATGAGACTATGAAAGATTCCTTTCAATCTATACAAGCAGCCTTTTTGCCATACCTCTAGATGCCTTAAATAAAACAGAAGACCCTCTCATAGGCCTTAGTGGAAGCTACAGTTTGTACTAGGACATAAAAACCTATGAAAACCTCAAATTTATTATCACAAATATGGAATGAAAATGGATGTGTGAGACATGTCGTCTTCGGTACTGAACAAACTAGTAGATTCCCCACACATAGAAGATAGCATTGTCAATACAAGAAGGATGTAGATGGAAGGCAGTGACATATGCCTTTAACTGAAGTATAATTAACTTGTGCTTATCTTTTAATGACTTCATTATTAAAGCCATCAACAATTCCTTCATTTTTTTCTTATCAGTTGCTTCCCATTTCTCACAAACAAATAACTGTAAACACTGGAGAAATAAACAGAATAGACTTCTGTCAAGCATATTCAGATGTGTATTTTCTAAAGCAGAATTCTAAAAATCATTGCATTTTATGCTGAATTAATCACAGCATTATATCCTGTCTTTGGTTAATATGAAATACCCATAAAATATTATTTACCATGAACATTTCCATTAACAAAACTGTCATCATAAACATTATCAGACAGATATCCATCTCTGAGATTGTTGGTTCATTATGGCAACAATGGTGAAAATAGCAATGAAATAGAATCGTTAAGTCATTCATTAGATTTGAACTAATCATTAAACAGTTAGAGTACATATATTAGCTGCTAGGTGAGGGCTAATGAGAAATGGTGTAATCCAGGACTATGATCATTTCCTGAACACCATGATGCTTAGAAAGGAATTTGGAAGAGCAATAGAGAATTAGCCTATTGACTCTTTCCTTTGTATCAAATAAGAAATGAAAAAACTATGACAAAAAGAGGTTGAATATAACAAAAGCGGTGAAAATATGCCTTTGTTTAGGCTTTATAAGAGTACATTGTTGTGTTTAATGGTACATTATTATGATAGCACTTAATTTAGACCACATAATAATCTGGGTTGTTCAATGTAACAAAAATTAAATAGATTGTGAGGTGAGAATAAAAACAAAAGCATAATATTCACTATAGCCTGACTCAGTTTATAAGATACATATTCTGGCATAATGTTGATACCTACATAAAAATTTGAAAATATTATGGGTCTCAGTCATATTCTGTGAGACTGAGTTAAGGTTTTATTGTTAAGTCAGTGCAAAATAAATTGATAAATTACATAAAAATAAAAGTATTTAAAAGTATTCAGTACAAAAATAATGTGATTAATAAATACTTCAATATATACTGTCGAAAGAAAAATTCACACATACCTTAAATTTTTATTGACATATAATATTCATATACTTTTATATTTATATAACACATGATAGAAAAATCATAATAATTAACTATTCTACATCTTTAAACATTTTATCAGTTGGGAGAATTCCAATTATTATTCTAATATTGATATATGTAGCAAGTTGTTCAATGTGGTTATACTACTGCATGATGCAACTGACCAAGATTCATGGGGGTTCACAGAGATCAGGGAGCCTGTATGGATCTGACGTAATTCTTCTGTATATATGTTAAGGCTGTGTAGACTGATGTTCTTTTGGGATTCCTAACATAGGAGCTGGGGCTGTCTCTGACTCTTTAGCCTGATTATGGGACTCTTCCTTCTACTGGGTTGTCTGGTCTAGCATTGATGTGATTGTATGTGCCTGATCTTATTGTAGCTTTTTATGCCATGTTTGGTTGATGACCCTAGAAGGCTTTCTCTTTACTGAGTGGAGATGGAGAGGGTGGTGGATATGGTGGTGAGGGGAGGTAGGGAAGAGGCTAGGGTAAAGGCAGGGAGAAGAAATTGTAAGTGGCAAGTAATATTTGAAAGAAGAATTAAAAAATACTTATTGAGTATTATTTATGTTTATTCATTTGAGAATTTCTGTGCATTCCATTAGCCCATTTATTAACTGGAATTTTTGTCTTCCTTGCATATTTGTGTGTCTTTAGTGTCTAGTCTATCTTTTTCTGAAGTCATTGGAAAGTTTTGTATATTAGACCTTTCTTGGTATAATTTTCCCATTCTGTGGGCTGTTTTCTCTGTTGATTCATAATACCTTTTGTGATGCAGAAAATATAAGATTCATTTGCTATCATTTGTTGATTCCTGGAAGTTAGTTCTTGTTATTTAATGTTTGATAAGAAGTCCTTGCCTAAATCTTAAATCTACATCTTGCAGTGTGTTCCCTATCTTTGGATGAATATAATTTATTTGAGTATTTTTTTTACATTAAACAGTTTCCAAAGATTTTAGAAAATATATTAGGGGAAAATGGTAGCAACATTCATTGAAATAAGATATCCATTTGTCTTTTGAATACTCATTCCAACATTTCAGACTGTAATCAAAATTGGGGTTAAAAAAAGCAAAAATTATATTGGGTAACAAATGGTACTTTGTGTCTTCTAATCTAATTGAATATGTTGAGTCAAACTCATTTTCTTAGAGTTTAATTTGCATATTAACAGTTTATTTCTTTTATTTGTCCTTTGTTGTTGTTATTTTCTTTTGTTTTGTTTTTTTTCCTAAGCCTTAGGAATTTTCTGGCTAATCTCTAAGTCTTTATGGATGGTTGGTGTCAAAATTCTGTTAATACATCTGCTGCAAATCTGTTCTCAGAACAACATTCATATTTAATTTTATGATGATTAACTAAAGAATATTTAATTATATTTTCAAGGATATTGATTTTTTCAGATGATTAATTTCTATTATTTTTCTTCTTAGAAAGATGTGGGCAATTTTCTTGGTTAAAGCTTTGGTTCAGCATTAAGGAAATGAACTGAATCATTTGGTTTAAAAGTCTATTATGTTTTACCTCCATGCAACTAAGTTGGATGTACCACTTCTTCACTGCTCATCAAATTTTTGAAGTCTGTAAAAATAGGCAAGAAATCAAAATGACATAAGTATAATTGGAACTATCACCTTTGGAAACATCAGAGCCATCTTTTCTCTCTTGGGAATATACGAACTATAGAATATTTCAGTAATCTTTTTATTTTAAGTAAGAAAAGTAGATACTATTAATAACATTATTAACTCAATCAGTTAGGCTTTATTTTTATGTCCCTATCTACTTGAGCAGTGGAAATCAGATGATCTGTGCCATCGTTCATTGTCAAACACATTTAATAAAATTCTTGGAACCAAACACTTGATATGAATAAATCCGTTAAATAGATCTTCAACTGAGAAGTTTAAGTTAATCATTGCAAGCATAAACATTATAAGCAGTCCTACTCCCAGTCAGCCTTAAATGTTAATTCCAGGGCCACTTGACATCTCCCTAGGCATTGGCGCCACTGCAGTCTTGCTTTAGAGCATAGATGTAATGCCAATAATAATACCCACAATAAAATTAATACAGCAAATAGATCATTGGATACCATTTCTTTTTTTCTATAGATGTAACTTTATTACTGAGTTCTTGGCACATATTTTGTCATAACCCCTTAATACAAGGTAATTCCAAATGAAATCAACAGAAGAAAACTTAGGACAGAATCCAGCATAATGCTTCACTCTCCTACTTCCTTTGTCCCTAGAAACGACTCCATATTCAGAAATCAATAGACGATATCAGCTTTGCCAGCTGATGTTGTGAGCGCTCCATTCACTCAGGAATAAGGTTGATGTCATACATCTGGGTCAAAGAACCACATGTGAGCATCAATGCCAAACCTATAATATTCCCTTTCTTCCTGTATTCATAGCCTGTATGATGTTTAGATCTCTCAGCCACAAAGAACCTCTATTTATAGGCCAGTGTTGTACCTGGTTAGTAAGACAAAAGCACAAAACACACACACACACAGACACACACACACAATCTATATTAGTATCATTTTCCAATGTTTTAGTTAATACAATAATATCCTCTGCTCTCTAACAGAAGCATATATTAATTAATTAGATTATTTTAAAATATCATACACTATAATTTTTCTTTATTTTTCCCTTTTTCTTCCCTCCTTTGTTTCTCTTCTCTCACATTATTCTCCTCTTTTTCTCACTCACATTCTTTTCCCCTGCATTTCTCTGTCTCTCCTCCTCTCTCTTTTTCTCCCTTCATGGATTGCTTCTTAATAAATTGACAAACTGGTGATAATTGTAGAGATCATTCAAATACCACTGACTAGAAGATAAATTTAAATAAAATTGTGAATGCAGTTAAGCATGCATTCTAAGGAGAGTCAAAGAAACCAAGTATTGTTCAAAATAATACTACATTTTCCGAGAAAAAGAAAAGAAACTGAAAGACAATTTCATGCCTATAAAAATAATATAATTCACATTAATACCATTCAGTATAGTATATAAAGATGATTAACTGACCAAAACAATCAGCCATCTCCCTTATCTAACTGTTCTAACCTGAACAAATTTCTTATAATTTACCACTGTGTTTCTGTGTAGATAGATGTCATTACAAAAATAACAATGAATGGAATCGCAAATTAATTCTTTTCTACTGTCCAGTTTATACTGTCTTCAAGAACTTTGTAATGAAGTATAAATTAATTTTACTTGGCTGGAATATACCTGTGCTTCTCTTTTTAACTTGGTGAAAATGTACAGTTGTTATAATTGATCTTACCTAATTGAATCCTTTATCAAGCATAGACTTTTCTAATCTAATTTAGAATATAAACCTGGTTAGTCTTCAGGGATTTTATCGGCTTCATTATATTCTTTCACACATTTTAGTCTTTTTCTACTTTTTCCTTAGAGACATTTAATTCATCAATGCTTCAAGATGACGGACTTTGACTATTTTATCCACCTGGATATTCACAAAAGCTCTTCTAATAAGTTACCTGCAAATGAGTTTGTACTTTACCTATTTTACTCCCTTTATAATGTCATCTCCACTTTATTGCAATATTTCATAGTACCGTCCATTGTTTTGACTACACTTTTATAAGCGCATTCACAGAGAAATACATCACTGAGACAGCTTGCCCCAAATATTAGAAAATAGTGAATATTGGAATCTATTACCCTACAATATGACTTGTTAACTTTTCTTTCTTTTACTTAAATATGAAAAGATAAATTCTGGCTGCTTTTTTGTTATTGAAATAACATTACCTATGTTGACTGACATGCTGAATTTACTATGTGCTTGATTTAGTGTCTATTATTGTATAAATCAATGATAATTAAACATTTAAAAAATAAATTTAAATGAAGTTATTGTGATTTGTTGATAGTAGTAATTGATTAACTTGGTTTCATGTTTTTCATCCTCATTTACACAGTATCGTTGAACATAAAGCCTTCTGTACGAAGTTCACAGTTAAGTACCTAACATAAAACAATTCTCACAAATAATTTTTTATGAATACTGCCAACTGATATGAACCACAAAAGAAGAGCAACGTATTAAGAAATAATAACATCTCTTCTTTTCACCCAATGCATTTTTTCAGGTGTTCTCTTTGATTCTAATACCAAAGATTCTAAAGTCACACGTGTAACCATATTACAATATATCTGGCTGAGTTTGCTTATTATTATGCCATTCTGGCCTTCAGCCAGACTATGTGTCTGCCCTCATCCTCAAAATAAGGCAAGTCATCCCTGAAGCAGGCATCAATAAACATATGTTCTAAGATACCCATTAAGTAAAGAACTCATCTCCAGAAGTCTTGGTAGGGTAATTTAGGCAAAGCCGTTGTTATTGAGTCAGAGTCTCACATCTTGAGAAAGACAATGACTTGTGGCCCTGTAGAATCATGAGCTATTGCTTACTCGACATCAGCACAGTCTTCTTGAATTCCCTATCAGTGTCATGCTGACTTTGGAAATTTGGACAACGGGAGGTAGGGTTTATGATGCAGGCCAGCTGGTTTTGAAGAGCCAGATGCTCAGAAATACTTCCCTGCCTCTCAAGGCATGGCTGATAATGCTGCAGCTCAGGAGGGTTGCCAGCCACATGTGGCTTATGAATAAAGCAGAAGTCAATGAGGTGTGCACTGAAGGAGTGTTGATTTCTGATAAAATATTGAACTTATAAAATGTCAAATAACAACTTGTAGGATCTTACTTGCATTTCTTCCACCACATTTAGATATATTACTGGTTTATCTTATTTTAGTGTCATGAAAATCTGTGAGGCTGAGACGAATGTTGACCTTATTTTCCAGCCGAAGAAACCCAGGCTCCATGAGGTTAAGTGATTTTCCACAAATTGCACAGTGAGGAAATGACAGGACTAAAATTTAAACCCAGACAAGGCTAATTCCAGAACTCAAGGATCTAAACCTGTGTCACATTGCTGTGAACCCTCTAGTCATTGAAGCCAGATTAAAAGTATGTGGATAAATGCCATGTCAAGCCTTTTCATAGCATTCCAAAGACTTTCCTTTCAAGATTAATTGAGGAATGGATCTTTTGAAAATTCTCTTAAGGGAGAAAGGGGTACTACATTAAAATAAAATCAGCAATTCCAATGACTTCATTTGAACTCAGAAATCAGTTTCTACTTCATTATTTTTTCAAAACATTTCAGCTGATCTACTGTATATGAGTCATATTTTAGTTCATAAAATACTAAACTGTACTAATTTACTCATAATTATGACTCTAAATATGTGCACATATTTTCTTTCCCTACCAATCTTCTGTCTCTGAATATTAGCTATTGTTCCTACAATTTAATTCAAATTTGACACCTCCTGGCATTAAGACAGGCACCAAGGGTTAAGGGTCCCACAACACTGCCTCTATTTCAGATGTCACCTGCAAGTTACAGTCACTGATATTTCTCAAATATCAGTTATGATTTTCTTTTCCCAGGGAGAATGATCCCCATAATACCCAACTCAGATCAAGTATAGTAAAAGACTGGCTTTTATCAAGTATATTAAAAGACTGTGCTTTGCTTGTATACTGTAAATTGTACAACTTAATAAACTTAATAGAGTAAAAGAATAGGCATGTAAGGTTTTTGTTGTTTTGTTTATGTTTTTTATCTTTTTTTCAGAAAGGATGCTTCTGTGCTTAGATAGAAATTAATTATTAGCCATTAATTATTATGTCATTTTCTCAACCCTATTTACCCCTTAGTCTGAAAAAGGGATAGCAAAGCTGACTCATCCAATACTTTAATCATCTTGAAGTTTTATTGGTGACCCTCATGCATCGACTCTCTAGAGTCCTACATCCACCATTTATTCTTTAGCAAAATAGTGTTGATCCATCACTCTAGAGATTCCAAGTATTTTAGGAGCTGTTTATGAGGAAACTTAGGAAACCAAACGTGTATTATTTACTTTATCACATAATTGAATAAATTTGTAAATTGATTTGTCTTAATACAACTATTATTCAAATTCAATTAGAAATTTGAAAGGACAAAAATAATAGGATTAGTAAATATACTACTGGATGTCCTCGTCGATGTTCATTTTTCTTTTATAAAGTATAACAAATGGAAAGAAAATCAATGCTAGTTTAATTTGTGTCATAGTGCTGGCTCTCGTTACATGAACTCAGTCCTTGCAAAGCAGCTCCTAGGCACTGAGGTCACAAAGAATAGTTTACAAACTCACCCCAAACTAAAGAGAAAAAATAAATGAATAAAGCAAATCTTGCATTAAGGTTGACATTAAGGTTAACATTAACATTGCATTAAGGTCTTCTGTTAGATTGATGGTATCCAGTGGCAACATGGAGGATGAACTGGTTCTTTAGAACCTATTCTCTTAGGAAGGATACCTTGCTCAGTTTATATACTGGGGGAAGGGCCTTGGTCTTACCTCAAGAGATGTGACAGACTTTGTTGAATCCCCATGGGAGGCCTCGCTGTCTCTAAGGAGTGGATTGGGGTTGAGTGGGGCAAAGGTGGGAGGAGTGGGAGGACAAGAAGGAGAGGAACTGGGATTGGAATGCAAAATGAGATTGTTTTTTAAAAATAAAAAAATGAAAAGCCCTTGGGGGGTAGCAAGTTTAGAGAAACTTTTGGAAGGGATGTACCACAAAAATTGAGTGGCAGCTGGGTGAAGGAAATGAATGACAAAATTTCCAACACAGAAACAGATGTTTCTCTCCCACCTGCCTGTTCCCAAATAATCAGCAGCCACTTTCCAAATAATTAACTAGGAAGCTTAATATAAATTATAAATTCTCAGCTCATGGATCAGGCTTATTACTAACTAGCTCTTATATTTTAAGTTAACCCATATTCTTTATTTATTCTCTCCCACCTGGAGTAGCTTTATTAGCATGGCATGTTCATATCCTGCTCCCTCTTGTGTCTGTTGGTGACTCGAGAATCCACCCTTCTCCTTCCCATCACCCTTAATTTGGTTGCCCGCCTACACTTCCTACCTGACTACTGGCCAATCAGTGTTTTACTAAACCAATTAAATGGACAAATGTTTATAATGTACAAGAGGATTATGCTGCAGTACTAGCATGCAAAGAGACTTACTGTATTATCCAGTGTCTGCAGAGTACCTAGATGAGAGCTTAAAAGTTTTAGCAAGGAAAGGAAGATGGACAAAACAAAGCTGAGAAAGGTGACAGATTGTCTATGGCACTATATATGACGTTAAGGAGTTTTAATTTTATCTTGTGAAAATAGAAAGTCACTGAAGATTTTAAACAGGGCAGGACATGATATGATTTCTAATTTGGAAAAACAATCTTTCTTGATAGACAGCCACAGCTTGGAGAGATGTTGGAGGGAAGCCAGCCTAAGAAATAGACACAGGCTAAGAGCTGCATATAAAACACTAGGAAATGATGGGTGCTAAAGATTAAGATCAAGACAGTAAGAACAAAGCAGGGTTGATGTGCATGTGTCAAGTAGAACTTAAGTCTTGACAGTTAACTGGGTTGGGAGTGAGGAGGTAGAAAAATGTCTCAGAAGACGCCCATGTTACTGGCAAAATCATGTCTTCTTAAATTTGCACTGTTCTTTTGAAGACTGGCATAAAGCAGGAAAAGAAAAATGGTGAACATAACTGTTACTTTGACTGTAATAGTGTTGAAGAAGCAAACTTCCAGCAAGAAATTCAAGTGCATTTATTTAGTAGCCATTAAAAGTAATTATTTTCCTGAGAACTCTGAATTCAAATCTACTTAAATGATTGTAAGGAATGAAAAGTCTTATTAAGCTATGGATAAACTCAACTAGACATACCCACATGATTAGGACTAGTTTTTGCATTTAACCTATGCTTTGAGTAGTATAAGGAAATAAGAAGAAAGTATGAGATATTTTGCAATAAAGTTGTACACAAAACTGTGTTAAACATGTAATCAATTTAAAGGGATAAAAAAGAAGAAAACATTTTCTGGTTTTCTTCTTTTGTACTTTTAATTGTCCCTTAGCTGTCATTAGGATTTCATTTTTGTCTTATTTTTTATTTGCCATTTTTCTGTTAATGAACTGAACATTTTATTGACAAGAGAAAAAAAGAATGAAGTTTAACTCAAAACATTAAGAAGAAGTACATGGTCTAATGCACACTTTGCATGTTCACTCTTGCAGTTGTTGGGGACGTGTAGACCGAGACTGCTAGTTCATTTCCTGGCCCCCAGACCCAAAGAATAACACAGAAACTATATTAATTACAACACTGTTTAGTTAGTGGCTTAAATATATTTCTAGCTTACTCTTATGTCTTAAATTAACCTATTTCTATTTATCTGTGTATTACCACTAGGCTGTGGCCTACAGGTAGGGTTCTGGCTGGGGGCTGACATCTTTCTCCTTCACTAGCTTCTTGGCATCTCCTTGACTGCACCTACTATCTCTCTATATTCTTCAAACCTGGCTATAATCTGCCCTGCAATAGGCCTAACCAGTTTCTTTATTAACCAACGGGGAAAAAGACATATTCATAGCATACAGAGGGGAATCCCACATCAGGTATGGAAGTATTTCATGATGGTAGACAGCCAAGTTGCAAAGTGTTGGATCACTGAGATCCAATCTTGACTCCAAATGTAAAGTCTCTGTAACTTTGATGACTTATTTATATTCCTTTACTTAACTACTACATCGATAAAATGAAGCTAACATCAATAAGCAAAAAAGAAAATTTTCATGCTAATAATAGTGTTTAAGGTACAGCCAGCAGTATTTAGAGAAGATAACAAATAATACTATATCGATATCATTGCCCTTCCTATAGCTGTGCTACTGCACCAAACCATGATTTTGGAACTTTGAAAACAATGACTATTGAGACAGACTTTAAAATGACTGGGATTGGTATGTAATATAAAAAATAATTTTTGATGCATTAATAATGTATGTTCAGTTTTAAAGAGTTAATGTCTCTATTTCTCTCTTATAAACTGAAAGAAAATTAATAATAATTTATAAACAAATCTTCAACACTAAAATTCTATTGAAAATTATATTTTAGTGAAAAAGAATTGCAGTGAGAGCAGATTCATCCTAAATTTTGGAGGTTAGCTGTCATTTTTTTAAAATAAAAGTTTTGAATAATTCCCTGGAGCCATGTATTTTCCCTTTAGAAAGTACTTGCTTTAGTTGGCATTGCATCATCATTTTTTACCAAAATGATTCTTTGGCAATTTCATTTGTGTTCATGGTGAATTCTGCTTCCCTGTCACCCCTCTTTTCTCATCTCCTTCCTGCAACTATCCACTGCACTTCCTATGTTTTCCCCACTTTCTCATCTCTCTCCCCAACTCCCATCAACTCACTTCCCTACATCTCCCTTTCCCAGAGTCAGTCTTGGTTTTTGTTCTGTGACGTATTTAATTTAGCTAGGGACCTCTTTGTGACCATCAGGTTGACACTATCCAGAGGAGCCAGGGGTGGTCATCAGTGAGTACAATGATGACCGTGGTTTTCATTTCCCTGAATATTGTGGGAAATAATTTAAGAGAGAGGAGTTGGAGCCTCTGATTCTCTTCATTCTCTGATTCGCTATCATTGTCTAGCTTCAATGCTGCCATTGTGGTTCAAAACCGGTGTAGCCATCCATAGCTGTCGAGATTTCCTCATTGCAATGACTGTCTATTTCCCATAATATATCAATTTTAGCTCATCTCCCTATCTTGTGACTCCTGCTGTATTTCTGTTCCCTCAAGAAGAGCTTGCCCTGAGTCTTGGAGTGGATGCTACAAATGTCTTCTTTAAGTAAAATATTCAACTTTCAGAACCATGTGCAATCATAACTTTTTGTCTTTGTCACAGTTCACTAGAAAGAGTGAAAACTCTGGTTATAGATAAGAGTGGCAAACCATATGGGCACAAATATGCATATTTGCAATATGATTTGATACTACACCAATTTAGCTAACAATGGAACTACCCCTTAAGGGCCTTTGACACCATTCACTGTGAACTTTTGAACAGACTTACAACATTCATTACCAATTCTTTCCCGTGAAATGGGTCGCAAATTAAATTGTAGACTAGTTGTATATTCCATAACAGTTAAGGCACTAGCTTATTAGTCTCATAGTACATGCTAGTCATATACCTAAGATCCTAGGGCTCACATCTGGGTAAGACTGTTGTATTAGTGAGGGTTCGCTAGGGTAGCAGAAGTTATAGAATAAATATCTTTTTCTATATGTATAGAAAGGGGATTTATTAGAACCACTTATAGATTATGTCGATCTAATCCAACAATGGCAGGCTATATAAGAGAAGACCAAAAAATCCAGAAGTTGCTCAGTTTGCAAGGCTGGATGTCTCAGATGGTCTTCAGGAGATGCTAGAATTCTGAAGAAAAAGGCCTTAATGCCAGTGAAGGAATAGAATTGCTAGTAATCAGGAAAAAAATCTTCCTTCTTTTAAGCCATTGTATAGGCTTTCAGAAGAGGTTGTGGCTCAGATTAAAGATATGTCTTCCAGCCTTAAAGGTCTGGACTAGAAATGGATTCACCCACTTCCAATCAAGCCATCTAAAATAAGTGTGCCCTGGAGTTCTGGATTGTAGTTTGTTCCAGGTGTTGTCAAGTGGAAAAGCAAGAATAGCTATCACAACTATTATTTTCTTTCCTCTCCTAAAATCTTGTACAGTATCTTTAAGAACTAGTAACGATAGCTGGCAGGAAGGAAACTTTTGGTTTGTTCCAGCTTAATTTCTCTATGTCACACTCTGAAGTTGCATGGCATCTTCAGCAAAAGGGTCTTATGATAATTTTTTTGTAACAAAAAAGAGGAAAGGCTACAGCCTGTCTTATTTGAAGGTCTCTAGTGCTTTCCTTCCTAATGACTTATAAGGCAATATCCCATATCTGGGAATGGGTTATTGTGGTTAGACAATGGCTATTATTTATTTATAATTTCAAAAGATTTTCAACCATAAGTTTGAAAGATATTTCATTTAATTTCAATACACATAGCATGATGTATTTTGTATTTTCTAAGATTGTTTCCTAGTAAACTGGCAAACTTAGATACTTGATTTTCTTACATAGATGTGACCTCCTTGTTTCCAAAGCAGCTGCATGAACATCAACAAGGCAAAGTCAGACAATAGCGACTTCAAAAATGGAATACTATCTGTTTAGAATTAATGTTCACACATTAGCATTTCTTTTCCAGGTGGACACAAAATTGCCTGCTTTATTTTATAGACAACCAGCAATTATATATTCAAGCCAGCAGGTGAAAGTACTAGTGGATGCACATTGATGTGATACCAGGTTAGGATAAGCAATTTTCTTCAGAGAATCAACTCATTTGTGAGGTTTTCTTTAAAGTTGTAGTAATCCATGTATGCTCTGTATAACCTTTCAGGGAAGCCTGAAGCTCAAAATTAAATCCAATGATTGTGCACCAATGCATGGTGAGTTTGCCAGAAGCTATGAAACTGAAACCACAATGTAGAATATGAGTTGAAAATTATAAGCAATCCCATTCTCTCCACGACTTTTTGTTTGAAATATATATTATTATAAACATTTATGACAATAAATAAAGGAAAGGTAATAACATTTACAAATTTTTAAAAGATATTATTTCAATGTACTAATTCAGTAGATAAAATTGATATAATATACAAAAAATAAGAATTCTTTGGAGATTTCAGTACCTCCAAGAAAGTGTAGATTATAATAAAACCTATAAGAACCAAATGTCTGTGAAAGTATATATGTTATCTGTAAGTAATAATGCCACATAATATTTGTGGAGTACAAAGTCTGACCCTGAGTAAGTGCATTTTAATTGATATATTCTCGTCTGAATTCTGTGCAAACATTTTATTCTCACCATGAAGAAAATGATCCATGAAATAATTGTCATTATTACTGCACGATCATCCAACTAGCAAAAGCTTCTGAACCCTAGAGACTGTCTTTCAACTTCTGCCTCTTTGACTACAGTGCTGCTCAATATGACCAAAGTGCTATTTTTAATATCATGTGATAATAACATCTGAATTATATTTTCCTAAGCCATTAAAATATAATTCATTTAACCAATAATATTTTACATGTTTGGTAATGTATCTTAATTAAAAGTAAGTATTATATACTGAAGAGAACATGTTCTCTACATTTCAACATAATGCACTGACTGGTAAGCAAATAACTGTTAGAGGTTCAAAAACTACGTATTAGTAAATAAAAGTCTTTTTAATAGATTGACATATACAATGGAATGTAAAGAGGTTGTAATGTCTTGGAAAATGAAATATAGGTACTGTACTATAGTCATCACCGGATGGTAATTCTTGGAGGCTATATGCACTTGTGGGTATAAAAGTCAGAGAAAATTCTAGTTGTCATGTCCTTTAGACAATTCTTATTTTAGCCACACTTTCCTATAAAGCAGTAATTGTGTGATTTCACGAGGAAAGATGATTCATAGAAACCAATGTCTGTATATTGTATGCTCAGTTTAGATAAATCATAATTCCTGTTTGAGGAAGTATTTCTATGTGACAGAAAGCACTATTATTTTATAGCAAATGATATGTAGATAATATAGACATTTGCAGATTCTGATTATAAATAAATGGTGAGTTGGCTTGCTTCCTCACCTGGACCTTGGTAACAAGATAATTGAATGTAGGATTTAAATTAAAGGCAAGGTGCTGTTCAGATCTCAATGTTAAAAGAATTCAAGTTGAGAGAAAGAAAAGGCCGAAAGCAAACTATGATACCATTCAAGACAACATTATGCACTTTATACAAAATGTGGGGAAACTTGTACTTTTGACAACCATTTTCAATTAGAATAATGTATTTTATAGTGACATTAATGAAGAAAGTTTAAATGGAAAAGTACCTAATCAGACTAAGCAATAGTTTTCAAAATCTAGCTTTATTAAGAAAGAATTGCTCATCTCTTTTCTATCTGGATCATAAATAACATGTTAATCATAAATGTTATGATTCAGCATGTTTACTATGAAGGCTTCATACTTGTCCCACTTTAGACATGAGGATTTTTTGTAATTCCATTGGCAACATGAGTTACAAGCAGCACTGGACTGGTTCACATTTATTGTCAAGTGCATAAAACCTAGATTCACCTGAGAAGAGAAAATTCAACTCAAGAATTGCTTGCCTAACAATTGTAGGACATTATTATGATTAATGAATGATGTGAGAGTCCAGCCCGCAGAGGGTAGCAGCATGGAGGTAGGTGTGTCTGTGCTGTGTAAGAAAGGTAGCTGAACCTGAATCAGTGAGTCAGCTAGTAAGCAGCAATCTCCTACAATTTATCCATCAGTCCATGCTTGAGTGTCTACCCTAACTTGTCTCCATGATGTACTGTGACCTGGAAGGATCATCTGAAATAAACAAGTTACTTCTCTAAGTTACTTTTGATCCCGGTGTTTATTGCAGCAAAGAAAGTAAACTAGAATTAACAGTTAGGTTAGATTCATGACTGCAGAAGTCAAAATCAAACCTGGGATCTTATATGTCAACAAGCAGGCACACAAACAGGGATACTAGAGGTGACTAAAACGGCTGAAGGCTCACTGAGGTGGGAAGGTCAAGGGATACTACAAAACTCCACTTTAAGAAGGAGAAGAAATTGGAATTGAAGATAAATCCTGAAGTTCTGTGACTGTCATCATTTTTCAATTGCCAGATGGAGCAATTTATATTTAGAAATATATATATATATGCATATTTGCTTGTTACAATTAATGAAATAGAAGGACACAAATTAGAAAAAAAACAAGGAGTGGTTTAAGGGAGGTAGGTTTTGGAGTGAGGAAGGGAAGAGAGATATAATTATATTGCGATCTCAAAATTAAATAAAAAATTAACTAATTCTCTGGACTGGTGCAGTGCCAAGTAGAGCAATGCAAATATAATTCAAAAGTACTAGAAAACACCACTTAGTCTTCTCTGCTAACTGGTGAGCTGTGACGGAAGAGCATTAGGGAGCCTCGTGGGCTGCAATAGAATGAGTAAAGGGCTTGCTTCAAGGCCATGGCAGGAAATAAAAATGGTTTCAGTTGCTGAGAATGAGGACCATGTGTTAAGACCTAAATATGTTCTCCTGTATATAGAAGCAAAGATTTATGTCGGTTGTATGAGTGGCTGCCCTGAGATGAATGAATGAATTTGAAAGACGAGAGTGGACTGTTACCAATTTCTGTCAATTAGCTACTGTCAGTTTCTTATACAATTTCAATGCATCCCTGTGCTGCATAACTCTGTGCTACAATCTAGACTGAGAAGGTTTCACCTGTCATATAAGGGGAATAAGGGTGTACTGATTTGTTGAACATTTACAGACTTGATCGCAAGCAATAGACATGTATCTGAAATGAAGCAAAATTCAATCATTCGTTTCTTTAACATCCGAATTAGTAAACCAACTTCACGGTCATTAGAGTAGGTTTGGTGGATATAAGCTGTAGCCACGTCTTAATAACAAACAACATCACTTTTTTGGATAGGGAAATAAATGGCAGCTTCAGAAGTGGAGCTGTAAATAAGGGGCTACACTGTTTATTTATCACAGTTGTCTAAGAAGAAAGAGTGACACGTAGACCTATAGCATTCTTAGCCACAGCACATCAGAACACCTCGCTCACCTCCTGTGTCCGACGTTTCATGATGCTACATATTTACGAGGCCTTTTAACCTTGGTTATTTTTAACAGTGAAAAACCTCGTTCATATCATGGGTAAGAAATATTGACTGGGAAACAAATTTATGGAGAGAAATATCACCCTTTGGGTTGAAAAATTGATCACTACAAGAATATAATTCCTGAAAATGCTGCCAGAACGCAGTTCACTGCAGGACAATTTTTCAGGGCAGCAGGCAAGTTTTCACAGAATTCTGACAGTCTCTCTCTCTCTCTCTCTCTCTCTCTCNCACACACACACACACACACAAATCTAAGGTATATTTCTTTGTTCCAAGTATGCTTCAAGTCCATTATTTCTGAAGAAATTTTCCATAGTTCACACAGTCATGTGTTATCTGTGATAAAGAGATAATTCTTTTCATAGTTTTATTATTAACTTTCAAAAGAATATAAGTACAAGAAATTTAATTTTAATCAGCAACAGTAGACTCCACATACTATTTTCTGCACATCTTGATGGGCTTCCTAAATCATCTCTCAGCATCTCCTTTTCCTCCTCTCTAAAGGATCCAAGCACTGCTGTCAGGTTTTTCTTCCCAACACTGACATTGGCCATGTCAGCCAGCTCAAAAAACTGCAGAGAGTTCCTACTGCTTTTTGAATAAGGTAGAAGTTTCTTGGGCTGCAAACAAGGATATGGTTGCCTCATCCCGGTAGACAGTTGCTAAATATTTCTTTACCCAGTACACTAGCCCCCTTCTCTGGACAATGATTGGTTATTGTGACGGCTCTCATATTTGATGTGCATGGTGAACTTGGGTGAAATACAGGTGTTCTCTGAGAGTGGCTTGAAACTTTCCATTTCATGTAAGATTTTTAATGTTCATGGTCTTCTGTTTAGATCAGGACTTTTTCTTGCTTCACTAATGTATACATGGCTTTAAAGGGGGAGCAAGAGGTAGGGAGAAAGAGACAGAAACAGAGAAAGAAGAAGAGAGAGGGACTTGGAGTGGGGGAAACAGAAGAAGGGAGAGAGAAAGAGAGAAAACTTTACCCCTATATTTTCTATCATAATTATTCTGCAAATCAAATTCTGTAGGAAGCTTAAGATGGCATAAATTTAATTTGTAATTGTACATTGTTCTTGTCCTTTGTGGCACTTTAGAATAACAACCTATTGGGGTATTCAATATTAATAAATTCAGATATTAATGACATATTCTAGATATATTATGAAATTTATTATATTAATGCACAAATTTATAAATTATGAGGTAATGGAGATCAGAGTATCCACCTCTACCCCTAACTAAGAAAAAAAACAAAATAAAAAAATTTCAGGTTCAGGTCAAACATGGTCCACATTACCATCCTTCTGTCATTTTGCTTCCTTAGCTGTAAGCTAGAAAAACTGGCCCAGACGTTATATGAGTTTGTGTTCAGAATTGAGCCTAAGACTATTTGGAGTTGTTTCTTGTATTTGAACATTTAATGATAATTATTGCATTTATTCACTAGCATCTGCCTTACATTTCCCTACCATTAGTATGGTAAAAGATTATTGTTTTCCCCGGTACTTGTGTTATTGCAGCTAAGCATTTTTAGTGTTATCTGTAATACTTACATTTTTCAATCTTTTATTTGATCCAACAGGCCAGAGTGTTCACTTACTTTGCTTTAGCTTACTCATCTGTTACATAGCAACAATCATATAAACTATCTGAGATGTGTCATAATGAATAAATATGATATTATTATTTACCTACATGGTTAAACATAGACTCTAATATATTGAGATTTCACTTTATATTGCACTTGTGGTATCAAAAGCAATAACATAGGGCTGGCGATGTAGCTCAGAGTAAGAGTGCTTACTTGGTATGAACAGAGGCACAGGATCCAATGTCCAGGACTGCAAAAAAATAATAACAACAGATAGGACATGATAGGCAATATGATTCTACATTTTAAAATTTTACATTTTACATTTTAAAATGTAAATCATCTGATGTACCAGTGTCTACAGACATACAAACTGAAGAAACTTTGCCATGGTTATTTTTCTCAACCTTCTCATTATATAAAGACTTTGGTTTCAAATAATTTATAACGTTTTCTAAGAGACCCATGTTGCAAACCCGATACTCAGTATGTGGATAAATCCCATGGAAATGTTCCATCCTTTGCAAGGGTCAACTTCTGAGTTTTCAAGTGTTGCTACTGAATTATGTAAATTCAGTGGAAACAATGTTCTGTTTTCAATTGCGCTCTTTTCCAAGATTAGTGAGGTGTCACATATTTTCTCATTATGCCAGGCAGTAGCAGGGAAAGTCAATTCAGCCATAAGACCACGAGATAAATTCCTCATACCCTGCACTCACTACTCCGTACTTTTAAGATATACAACATTTAGCTTACTAGGTACCTCAAATGCGTCTTCAACCTAAGGTGTTTTCAGTTCCTGTAAATTAAGGGCCATGAGAATATGTATAAGTATGTCCTAAAATCTGTGTGCATGTTTATTTAAGTATTAAAATCTAACTGTAGTAATAAACACTGGTTCTCACTTATGAAAGCCTTTTCTACCCACCCACTATCTTAGGTCTCTATCCAGTATGATATGAGAACATGGAGATCACCATGACTGAAGAAAAATTTTCCCATCCTGCTGCTAGATTCTGAATTCCCTAAGGCAATCTCTCAAAAATATTTGAAAAAGTAAATATTAATGTGATTGTCATCATTTAATACTCTACTTGAGGACTCTTCATGAACATACACAGTTTTGTGTTATTTAATAAACAAACATGTATGTAATGAGAATACACAATCACTGTGTGACAAAATTTTCCTGGGTGATTAAACACACACATCTATGATAGCAGAAATAGAGGTCTCTTGACAGACCAAAGTATACATACTGTCAAAGTCAAAATTGGTAGAACAATGAGTTTTATTTGGATTATTGAAATGATCATAAATGACTCAAAAACTGTTGGATCATCAAAGTCAACAACAGCTTGGGTGACAGCTTACCAAAGCTGGCACCTGGAGCACACATCTCAACAAGTTAGAGTGTGCACTTTCCAAGAGACTTAGTTGTTCTAAACCTCTTCCATGTACTGGAATCAAATACTGGACTTGCAGAGTCTTTGCACCCTGGCTTGTCTGAGAGCTATCTTTGTAGCTTGACTTCTCCATGAGTGACTCTCAGAAGATACATATGTGTGTGTATGTAAATTGTTGAAAGAGGGGTCTAGTGAATCTGGTAAATATTGGGGACTCCCTGAATCTATTTTGAGTTGTTAAAGAAGCTTTGCAACAGAATGGAATTTTCAGTCTCAAAGGAACTATATAGAAAATAATATAGGGCAGCACCATCTGATATATTCTGTTTCTAGAGAAAGCTTTCAGTTGTCTAAAGACTACATCCATCCTAGATGAAACTCTAGAGATTGCTGTCTTTGAAATCTATCTCTTGCTTTCTCTTGACAACCTCTTCACAAGCTAAAACCATATTGAGGGTCTTTGTCAGTCAAACAAATATGACCCCTTTCCTATAATCTAATCAAAGTAAGTGCTATAATAAACAATAACCTAGCTGTCAATGAAATCTTCTAAGTCTACTGCCACCTTCTCTGGTACCTATTCAAATATTTTTCATTTTTCTTATAATTTATTTTTATTTATTTACTTATTTTGTTTGTTTTTACCATCCCAAAGAAGTTTCCTTTCCCTCATCTCCTCCCAGTTCTGATCCCCAACCTCTCTTCCCTCCCTTCCAATCCTCCTTCTCTTTTTCTCTTCAGATAGAGTTGGGCTGCCCATGGATATCAGTCAGCCACTGGGTTGCAGTGAACTATGCGCCTCCTCTTCTAGTAAGGATTCACAAGTCAATCTGGTAAATGGAAAGGATTCCAAAAAGTATGGGCAACAGACTCAAAGACAGCTTCTGCTCCCACTATTAGGAGTTTCACAATAAGACCAACATAAGGTATATAAAGAAGGCCTAGGTCAGTCCCATAAAGGCTCTCTGGTTGACAGTTCAATCACTTTGAGCTCCTATGAAGCCAGCTTGTTTGGTTCTGTGGGCTTTCTTGTGGTGTTCTTGACCCCTCTGGCTCCTACGATCCTTCCTCTTCCTCTTTCACAGTGAATTCCCCAATCTCTACCGGAAGATTGGCTGTGGGTCTCTGCATCTCTTTCCATCAGCTGCTCAGTGAAGCCTCTCTGATGATATTGGGCTAGGCATAAATTTATTAGTATAGCAGAATAGAATCAGTTCATTATCTATTTTTTTGCCATTCATGTTTGGTTCTATCTTAGCTCTCTGGAGTATCCCTCCTCTGGATCCTGGCCCTCAAGGGTGAGTTCCTTCTCAGTGTGTGGGTCTCCAGGTAGACAAGTCTTTGGTTACTCCCACAATTTCTGCAGCATCTTTAAGCCAGCACATATTTCAGGGAAAACAAATTGTATATTGTAGAGTTTATGGCTGGTTTGGGGTCCCATTCCCCCCATTGGAAGTCTTACCTAATTATAGGTAATGGTCAGTTCAGGTTCCATATCCACTATTGCTAGGAGTCTTAGCTAGGGTCACCCTCATAGATTCCTGGGAGTTTCCATTGCACTGGGTTTCTAGTTCATCCCAGAGTTACTCGCAGAGATTCATGGCTCCCAATGTGAAGGAGAAACAGAAATGAGATTACAAGTGGACAAGCAGACAGGAGGAGAGAAATGAAAGGGGATGGGGATGAGGCTAGGGGAGGATAGAGGAAGAGAGTATTGTCTTCAAATAATTTTTGAAATTTTTTTCATTGCTAATCCAGAAATTAAAACAGACATTATTAAGTTTGTTTCATTTGTTTCTTTCTAAAGTTATGCTTTTGTTTGACTTCTAGTACATCTCTTTTTAATGGTTCTCTAATGTTTAGACCCAATGCATTGAATTTTTTTCTATCTGCTCCAAAAAAATTCTACTTTCTTTCATCTTCTTGATATATTAATTTAGGAAAAGTAATTGCTTATCCAAACACATAGGTTCTTTTCTGCAAAATAGGTGTAATAGGATAAGTGAGATTGTCCATAAACAGAACTCAGTGTGTTTAACATTTAGAAAATAATTAGTAAGAATAAGAGCATATTTATTAGAAATGAGTATATGGACACATGTGTTAGTGAACAGCATGCTATGGGGTCTCACAGATAAGTGCTGCTCAGGATTTCAAATGGCGAAGGAGAGGAGACACCATGGTATCAAAAATAGGTTGGTTTGTTTTATAGAATTACTATGAACAAGCAGAATTATACAGTTATACAATATATTATACAATCAAATCATTTTTTAAATTGTTTTCTAATGTGTATTATAAACATGATAGTGACTTATTTACCCCTTCACTGTGGTAAATGAAATAAGATGGTAAGTGGATATTTTAAGTAATCCTTTAAAATATTCAAAGTAAATTTATCTTATTTAACTTACATGTGAATGTGAAAAACATGTAATGGTTGATAGCTTTGTTTTTTTATAGTTCTATTTTGTGTATGTGTGTATGTAAGATTTTATGTAATAGTTCATAGCCTTTTTCTGTTTTTTTAATAGTTCTATTTTTCTGCTTTGGTGTGTATGTATGTGTGCAAGATTTTGTGTATATGTAAGTACACTTATGTGATGGTGCATTTGTACATGTCTGCACACAAATGTGGAGGCAGAGGTTTGGTGAAAAGTATCAAACCCTCCCCCCATTGTTCTATTTTACTTATTGAGCTGGAGTCCCTCTACGAAAACTGGAACTCACCATTATGTCTAGACTAGTTAGAGAGGTTGTTCTAGAGATAGCTGAATCTGATTCTCAAGTTGGACTTACAGACAAAATGTGTTGTAGAGAGGGTGTCACTTGTTCTTCCCCGCCACCAGGCTAGCTTAGCACTCAAATAACCACACAGAAATTGTATTAATAAATCACTGCTTGGCTCATTATCTCTAGCCTAACTATTGGCTAACTCTCACATCTTGATTTAACCCATTTCTATTAATTTGTATATTGCCACGTGTCATTGGCTTACTGGGAAAGATTTTAACCAGCATCCATCTCAGGTGGAGGATCCATGGCATCTCTCCAACTTTGCTTTCTTTCTCCCAGAATTCAGTTCAGTTTTCCCTGCCCACATAAGTTCTGCCCTATCAAAAGGCCAACACAGTTTCTTTGTGCATTAACCAATGAAACCAACACATAAACAGAAGGACCTCCTACTTCAAAGATGCCACATGTACCTGGTCCTCCTATGGATTAACAGTTTAAACTGACTATTCATAGTTCTCCTTATTGCTGGACAAACTCTAAATCATTTAGCCATTCCCTTAACCTCTGGCAGTTTATATTTCATGAGTTACTAAATCTGCATAGTTTAACTTGTAAAATATTTTGAATCATTCTCAAATTTTCAGTTCTCATCAAATCATTTAATATTCACTAATTGATTCTCCAAAACATCTTAAAAATCTAAGTGACTGTCATGGCCCTTGCCTCTTGAAAAACAATGGCAAACAAGCAAGGCTTGCCATCTGCAAACAACTTTGGAATTTATTTATAGCTTGCCATCAAAAAATGACAAGAATATTTTTGAAGATAACTAGAAAATGATTCATGTTAAAATTCATTTCATATCTGCATTAGTTTGTGAAAATATTTTCCAAATTCCCCACAGATCTATTTCCACTTATTCTGAAATAGTTTTAAAAATGAAGAAATGTATGCAAATTTCATCCCCAAAACAGGTGTCATTGTGGTTAAAGTGTGTTCGTCCATCCAAGTAACGTCATTACATTTTGAATTAGAGGAAAGACTGGCACCTTTGCTTTTATTTTCAACCTTGATTTTGATCACTGTGTTTAGAATCACAGTTTGACATGAAAATATCCTTAATTTTATCATCCTCCTGGTAAAGTTCTTCTATATACACATATATTATTTTATGTCTAATAAACCTCTTCCTGGATTTAACAGAAAGATTGACTTTTAAGTATAAATTTTAGCCATAAATGGATTCCCATGAATTAAACTGACTATCAAGCTTGACAGAAGTCAGAATTTATGAGTTGCGTATACATAGATATATGTGTAGAACCAGTCATAATAATCTTGTATAATTTGTGATTCTATTATTTCTGAGTACTGCAATGCAAGTTTGAGAAGTGCTTTGTGTGAATGTATGGCAGCTGTTTCTATGATACATGCTCACAATCTATTTTTTTTCTGTTCCATAGACACGTAACTATAACCCCTAATCTATGAAGCATATGTACATTTGAAATACATTTCCAAATATTGTAATAAAAACAAGAAGCAAGCTGTTATTTCAGTTTCTGCTGCATAGTTTATAAGGTTGTAGGATTGGTGAAGGAATTTGCAAAGGCATTCATAATTTCTATGTATTTTTCTTAGTTCTAGCTCGTTGTGTGTTGAACATAACAAAAGGCATTCTCCAAGGCTGAGGTGTATGCTTTTTCAAGCATACACCTCTCAAATCAGCTTAAAATGTTACTGTGCAACCCAGATTTTTTCAATCCATTTGCATTTCTTGCGTAACCACTCACCCTACCAGGTTATTAGAGTTGGCTGCTGCACAGTATAGATAGTGAACCGACTATCTGTCGGAGTCTTCATGGAAATCACCTGGGGCTGCGCATTCTGCTGTCCTCCCCTTATCAAATCTGGAACACAGATTTGCTCTGCTCGTCATATTTTGACATCTGTGAATCACCGTCATGTTGTCATATTCATAGTTACAAAGTAGCTGATGGGAAAGGAGCCAACTACTTGAGGCACTAGCAATGGGGAAAAAATCTGATTTCAGCATTATTCATTGGCAATGATATTTGTGAGAGCATTTACTTCAGTTCTGAGAGGCTTGCAATAACTTTAATAGGCAATGCAAAATCCTCTTCTTTGGAAGGGATGTTCCTACACACTGAACACAGAAGGAACCAGTAATTACTGAAAACCATGGGTAAATGGACAGCTCGGAACCCAGAAGGGGGTAATTATCCATCTTTCACTTAGATTTTATCAATAGTAACTGCTAATTAAATGGACAATGGGCAAATATATCAATATAGGTAGTTTAGGATAATTCTCTCAACCACATTTGGTCCCTTATAATTTTATTTATTCATACTTGCTTATATATGAATATAGGTGGGCAGAGATGCGAAACTGAATTGGGAGTGTATAAAAATAGAAGCTGAGGATATATCATAAAATACTAAGACAAGTAAATGAAAAAAACAAAGGGCTTATTTAGAAGTTCAAAATAAGATTAAAGTTCACAATAATTAGGCAACGATATTACAAACAAAATTTTACAGTATAGTCTGTTGTAGTTAAACATAGCCATAGCTTGTCAGAACACATTAAATTCCATCTCTTTGCAGGTGTCATTTCATATAGTCTTGAACTGAAAGAGTGACACCTTTTTATAATCTTCATGGAAATATAGCAAGCATCTACAACCACTCACTAAAGGTCTTTTAACATTAATTTGCCACTTCTTACTACTTTTAGCTTATGCCATCTCAGCCCAAACCTTTTATTGAATTTATGAATGTCATCTAGAGTCTTCCACTTGTAATTTAAGAGAATGCTGCTACTATCACTCAAAGATTTACTGAGAGATGATGGTAGCACAAAGAGAAATACAAGAAACATTCATTTGCAAAGAATTATGAAAGTATTTCCATATCTTGACCTTTATTATACATACAAAATATTTGTGAAATACTTCAAAATTCAAGCATACAAAGGAATTTTTCAAATAATTTTGACCACAAACTATTTTTTTTAACAAGCAGTGCTACTACAGGTAGCTCATTTTGTCTGGGAAACCCAGAATGAACCAAGAACATCATCACGACCCTTTGGAAAAGTTGATGTAGCCAGGTTGTCAGAGCCAGGCCCACACATTTAATCCCAGTAGTGTACTTAGTCATGGGCCGATCTCATTGAATTCTACCCAGCTTTGTCTGTAGAGTGAGTTCCAAGATAACCAGGAGCAGTTACATAGAGAAAACCTGTTTCAAGAGAGAAAGAGGGGGGGAGGGGAGGAGAGGAGAGGAGAGGAGAAGAAAAGGGAAGAGAAATCTAGGCTAAAGTAATTTTCCATGCAAAATAATAATGATTTAGGTGTGTATCCAAGTACAACTGGACTTCTCTTTTTCTCCTAATGGTGTTTTGAAAAACTAACTCACAATAACTTACATTTTTATCATTTGAAACCTCTACCAATTTTGCTAAGAGGAATGAACTATTTTCTAGCACTGACTCTCAAATTTTTACCAGTTAAGCATTTGAGTATTAAGGGTTCTGAGAAGTAACATCAGGTAAAATGATTCACAGAGGTTTTTTGTTTGTTTGTTGTTGGAAGAACAAGCTTTTTCTCACATTCTACAGTGAGCCATTTTTTTATTTTTTAAAAAGAAAATAAAGTATCTTTTTTTCATTTTACATACCAATCACAGTTCCTGCTCTCTCCCCTCCTTCAATTCCCTCCACCCACCCCCCAACCCACTCCTTCCAGAGGGTAAGGTACATTGCTTTGGGGAAGGATCAAGGCCCTCCATACTATATCAAGGCTGAGCAAGGTATCCATCCAAATAAAATGGGTTCCAAAAAAAGCCAGTATAAGCAGTAAGGATAAATCCCAGTTCCACTGCTAGTGGCCCCAGTCATACAACTGTCACCCACATTCAGAGGGTCTAGTTTGGTCCTATGCTGGTTCCTTTCCTGTCCAGCTGGTGCGGGTGAGTTCACATTAGATCAGGTAGACTGTTTCAGTGGGTGAACCCATCATGGTCTTGACCTCTTTGCTCATATTCTCTCATCTCCCACTCTTCAAGCAGACTTTGGGAGCTCAGCCCAGTGCTCTAAAGCTTGTAACTGCCTCTGTTTCCATCAGGTGTTGGATAAAAGTTCTATGGCGATATTTAAGATAGTTGTCAATCTGACTACAGGGCAAGGCCAATTCAGGCACCACCTCCCCTATTGCTTAGGGTCTTATCTGGGGTCATCCTTGTGGATTTTTGAGAATTTCTCTAGTGCTAGATTTCTTGATAGCTCCATAATGCCTCCCTCAATCAAGATCTCTTTTTCCTTGCTCTCATCTCTGCCATTCCTCCATCTCGACTATCCCGTTCCCTCAAGTTCTCTTATCACCTGCTCTTCCTCTTCCACTCTCCCTTTACTCCAACCCCATCCCCATGCTCCCAGTTTTGCAAGGCTATCTTGTCTAATTTCCCTTTCCAGCTGGATCTATATATGTTTTTCTTATGGTTCGCCTTGTTACTTAGCTTCTCTGGGGTCATGGACTATAGGCTCTTTATCCTTTGCTTTACAGCTACTTTCCACTTTATGAGTGAGTACATAGCATGTTTATATTTCTGGGTCTGGGTTACCTCATTCAGGGTGTTCTTTTTCTAGTTCCATCCATTTGCATGCAAACTTCAAGATGTCATTGGGTTTTTTTGTTTGTTTGTTTTTGTTTTGTTTTGTTTTCCCACTGAAAAGTACTCCATTGTGTAAATGTGCCACATTTTCTTTATCCATTCTTTTGTTGAAGGGCATCTAGGTTGTTTCCAGATTCATGCTATTACAATTAATGCTGCTATGAACAGAGTTAAACAAATGCCCTTCTAGTAAGACTGAGAATTCTTTAGTTATATGCCCAAGAGTGGTATTGCTGGGTCCTGAGGTTGGTTGATTTCCAACCTACATATTTCCAGAATGGTTGAACAAGTTTGCATTCCCACCAGCAATGGAGGACTGTTCCCCTTACTCTACATCCTCTCTAGCATAAGCTATCATTGGTGTTTTTGATCTTAGCCATTCTTACTGGTGTAAAATGGTATCTAAGAGTCATTTTGATTTGTATTTCCCTGATGGCTAAGGATGTTGAACATTTTCTTAAGTGTCGTTCAGCCATTTGATATTCTTCTGTTGAGAATTCTGTTTAGTTCTGCACCCCATTTTTAATTGGATTATTTTGCATTTTGATGTCAGCTTTCTTTAGTTCTTCATATATTTTGGAATTCGTAAAATATTTTAAGTAAATAATATATACTTAATCATGTTACAAAAACATGAACTTTGATAATATGTCAAAGACAAATGTACCTCATGTTAATTTGTTCATTAGAAAATAAAGCTTTTCCACATCACACACTCACAAGCACACATACACATACACAATCTCCTTTCTCTCCTCACAGCTTCCAACTTTCCCTACCTTTATTCAGGCTTTTGCTCTTGTGGTTATTCATTTTTTTTGAAAAACATTACTGCCAAATTTTCCCAGACGCATGATACTTTTCTTATATACATATTAGATTCTTTTATAATATATATTATATAACATATATTTTATATATTATTCTATTATATATATTCTCAGTATAATTATCATATATTATAAGAAATATTCATGACCATGCAAAATAAAATGGCCTATTGTCACCCTCTGATGTTATGACTTGTCTCTTTTTACTTTTATCTCCTCCACAGTGTGCAGTCAAAGGCTTCCCATTTGTTTGCAGCCACTCAGACCCAAAATAATCAAACAGAAACTGCATTAATTAAAACACTGCTCAGCCTATTAGCTCAGGCTTCTTTCAACTCTTACATTTTAAATTAACCCATGACTCTTATTTTACATTTTCCATGAGGCACTTGGTTTACCTACCAGTAAGGTCCCAGCATGTCTGTCTCCTTCGGCAGCTACATGGCATCTCCATGAACAGTACTCAGGACAAGTTTGTTTTGTCTTTATCACCATTATTACATGACAAAATTCAGGATCCATAATGGCTCTTAAGAGTTTTTAGATGTCACTCATCAGTTTTGGTTAAGGTAACTGAACATTTCAGCAACATAAATAAGTACAAATGAGGCACTATCCATTAAAAAATAGACACTATAGATGGTTTCAGTGCAATTAATTATAAGTGTAAACAAAATTGATTTGAAAACATAGTTATGGATGAATATAAGATTATGTTAAGGACTATTCTTTGTAAAATATTGTTTGCATTTTGGCTCACGATAAAATTATTTCCTCAGTCTTGCTTGTCTTATAATAATTTTATAGAAATAGTATTAGATTGCCAAATACATTTGTTTTATTTACAGTTTCAATTGCTGTAAAAAAAAACACCATGGCCCAGGCCAGGCCATGGCAACACTCTTTTTATTTTTTAAACAATCTTATTTTACATAGCAATCCAGTTCCCTCTACCTTCTGTTCTCCCACTCCCCCATTTTCTTTCTCCCATCCACTCTTCATAGATGGTGAGGCCTTCCATGGACACAGAAAGACAAATATGGTATGTACCCACTCATAAGTGGCTATTATAAATAAAGCAAAGAATAATTAGATGAGCCCTAAGAGAGACCTAAATGGATCCCCCCGAGAACGGGAAGTAGATAAGATCTCTTCAGTAGGGTGGAGGGACAGGGAGAGTGGTAGGGGAGAAGGGAAGTAGGGTGGAGAACATGAGGACACAGCAACTCTTATAAAGGAAAGCACTTAATTGGAGTTGTTTGCTTATAGCTTTAGAGGTTTAGTTCATTATCACCTTGGTGGAGAATGGTGGCATGTAGGTCAACATGGTTCTGGAGAAGGAGCCTAGAGTTCTACATCTTGATCTGCAGACAATAGGAAGTTAACTGTGACACTGGGTACAGCTTTAGATTAGGCAACTTCAGAGCCCACCCTCACAATGACACAATTCCTTCAACAGGCAACACTTACTCTAATAAGGCCACATCTCATAATAGTGCCACTCCCTTCGGGGGGGCGTTTTCTTCCAAACCACCCCAACAGCATTTATTTTTATTTACTTTCTGAATTGATTATAAGCCACTTACAGGAAGAGTGTTTCCTTTATGCCTCCTGCAACATTGTGTTGCAGTATCTCTAGCCAGTATGCCTCTGTTCTTCTGCTTAGAATTTAAGATAATTATCTGCCTTTCATAGTTTGTACTTTATCTGGTTTTCTTTTTATTTCTATACAACTGAGTTCTTTTGGTTATTTCTTCTTTAGATAAGTATAAGGTTATGGTATAAGTATTATTTGTTAATTTCTATAGCTAAAAGAGAGTAGACTGGCTGCAAATATAACACCTGGCACAATGGGAGGCTACATTGTCACTATCCATAAACTTCCCAATTACCTGCTCAGCGTTTCTTCAAAAGAGTTGTAAAACAGTGAATATGATTTTTCTCTTTCTAAAAGCCTAAATACATCTGAAGAAAGAAAGATTGCATAACAAATATAATTAGATTAAGTATTAAGCTGCCAAGAAAGTTCAGGGAATGTAGCTCCCAGGTTAGCATTTGTAATATAAACACTTTAGATGCACAAAATACAATAAAATTTTAAAAGAAATTTATACTTTTAAAAGGACAAACCATTGATATCTTCTATAACTATTTAGAATTCTATAAGCTGTCTCACTGCTGTATATTTTACACAATTAACCAAGTCTCAACCCTTCATTAACTTCGGTGTATTTCTGCTTTGTATTATGCACGACAAATTCTCTTTTTATCATTTATGAGAATGAAAGACTTTAGATGAATACACTACCATGTCTGTGTATATTAGTGTTGGGGAAGATGAAAACCAAACAATAAATTACTGTAAGAATGGTTTTTGGTGGTGTAATTGCACATTTCTAACTACATGCAAAACAGACATTCCATGACATGCTTTGATTTCAGATAATCTTTTAAGTTTGGTGATAATTAACAATACAAATAAACCAATATAAAAAAAGTTTAAAACGAAAATGATCACAAAATCCCATTAACGGTCCTTCCTATCATAGGGAGTACACTTGCTGATTACAAGTTCAATGAACCATGGTAATTTTCACAAAAGGCTTAAGATTTCCCACATTCTGCTCCAATGGATTCACATAACAGCCTTGAGCTGCACAAATAAAAATCTATATTAAAAGAACATTAGAGGCCAAACCGAAAGAAAAAGAAATGAAAAACCAAGAAGAAAAACTTGGGAATAAAGGTCTTTCTAGAAACCCAAATCAACTGTGAGACCCACCTGGCTCTTTTTCATGCTTCATATCACTGTCCTCTATCTAAATGGACATGGACTTTTTTTTGTTCCCTAATTAAGTAAATCAGTGTTGACTTGTAGGGCAGGGCTACATAACCATTTACATTTTGCTTTGCTATGAGTTATTGACCCACTCCTGACTAATTCCCAAAGGGTTTTCCACCAAGGTGAGCTAAAATGTTCATTGATGCACTTCTCTTTCTGCATTACTAAAACTAAAATACATAGCTAACTGTGGTAATCAGAATGATACATGGTCTCATTGCTTTACAAAATAAGAAACTGAGGTACCTAGCTGCATGTGTACTAAGTT
This sequence comes from Ellobius talpinus, assembly GCA_001685095.1. Classification (NCBI taxonomy): domain Eukaryota; kingdom Metazoa; phylum Chordata; class Mammalia; order Rodentia; family Cricetidae; genus Ellobius; species Ellobius talpinus. Next base: position 33,427 of record LOJH01004790.1, read on the forward strand.
ACAAAGTCAGTTCTGTGAGGCATAGCGTCCAGAGTGAAGGATATAAGGTAAAATCTTTCCTGTACCACATAGTCCTTATAATATCTTCAAACTGATCTCTTTATATTAATTTCCTCTATTACAAATTAAGAGAAGTATGTCATCACATCTGTGTATTATTTATCATCAGTATTTCTATTTACCCCCCTCTCTCTCTGATATATCAGTAACTAGCTCAACACATATCTCCATATATAACAGGGTGTTGATCTCGCTATTAAGATATGTCCTGAACTTTAGAAATTTTAGCACAAACTAATTTTCTCATCTTTGCTTTACCCTATATCTATCATAATTCCTCATTTGGTAAATGATACATTCACCATTTAGGCCAATAGTCACAGTTATATTCAGAAATATATTCTAAAAACCTCTGTTTTTAGACAGTCAAAATATCTGCCAATTATGCCCTTTAATCCTTGAGGACTCTCCCTCTTTCATATCTGTGTCAGAGGGCCAGTTAAGAATACCACAGTTTATGTTATTGGCATGTGTACATATGCCTTAACAGGCCTGTTTTTGTCCACTGCTTCCATTCCAGCTATGTCTTACATGTCTTTGAAAATCATAAATTTGTTCTTCCACTTAAATGTTCATCTATTTCCCTTCAGTGTACAATATTTGGAACATTTCAACACACTGTAATTATCTGGACCTAAAAGTTTGACTCTTTGTCTTTCATCAAGGGCTTCTACGAATATGCCAAAAATATCTACTTGGCAGAATCTAGACTGTCAGGTTTTTGTATCTTTGACCTTTTCCTACTTATTTTCAATTGACTAGTTTTAATTGACGTACTCTCAACAAAAATTTCAAACCACATTTTTTTCAAGACCAGACCGAAAAAAAGGGGGGTATAAGACCTTTATTTACCAGGTATTTATTTACCAGGCTTACCCGCACACACAAAGAGAAAGAGCGCAACCAGAGAATGAAACATGTAAAAGGAATGATGAGTCAATTAGGAGCTCTGGGGTTCATACAAAGCTCCTGCTTCATGACCGATCTCTGAAGTGTAGACTTCACATTTGTTGTTATTGTTGTTGCTGTTGCTTTATTTGTTTGAGTTTTTCAGACAGGGTTTCTATGTAGCTTTGGAACCTGTCCTATGCAGACTGCACTTTTGAAGGGAAATTCTATTGTTGTTCACCCATGCTGTTCAAGCTAAAATTCCATCTCAGAGCTTTTTGTTGACTGACCTAATTGCCAAGGAGGTAGAAAGGTCTTTTAATTTCTCAGCATCTACTTAAGCTATATTCTTACATCTGGGTCATGATTTATGCCTTGTCTACAGTCCTCATGTCTGGATTACCATAAGTACAAGAGGGTACAATATCAAATGTTAGCTGCTGCAAAATTTAGCTAAGAAGCAGCTCATGAAGTTGAGTGTATTGCTGATGAGAGAGTAGTTGGCAAGAACCTGAAAATTTTCAACACAGGCTTTCCCAGAAAGAGTTAATATGTCATTTGCTTGGTGCCATTGATTTATGCTATGGGCTAGTGGCTTAAACCTTTCTAACTATATCGCTGTAATTTTTTTGCTTGTGTTTAGAGAAAGTCTCCTCAGTTGTTACTATGTTGTCTCTTTAAAAAGTTAAGTGTTCAAGTCTTCAATGCAAATGATAATATATCTCCAAAGGGTGGTTATGTAAGGAACTGATTTACTCATACAGACCAGTCCTGGATCACTTTAGCTGTTGACATACTCTCTTCTTACTGCCCTCTTTACTTCTCAAAACTCTCCCTGGTATGGAAAGTAAATTTTATGTATCCTTCGTCAACTATGAAACTAATATGGGATCACAATATCTCCCCAGTGTTAGAGCAAGAAAATTGAATAAATGATCATGACTCCATTGTAGAAGGACCCAGCTGAGCATTCAAGGAAAGGAACATTTGAAATCCTGATAATGGTTCAAAAGTTGGTACAGGTTTTATGTTCAGCCTTTTGGTTCATTTCAAGTTGATTTTTGGATTTTTGTGTGTAACATGAGCGGGGCCTGCTTGTTGGGGTTTCTGTCCCACCCGGTACCCCACAGCCATCAAGCCCCAAAGAAAATCACACAGAGATCTCTATA
>LOJH01004791.1:17590-35543 GCA_001685095.1 Ellobius talpinus
TCTCTCTCTCTCTCTCTCTCTCTCTCTCTGTCTCTCTCTCTCTCTCTCTCTCTCCTTCTCCCTCTCTCTTTCTGACACTTTTGGAAGAGAACAATTAACCAATTAACTTTGGCCATTGTATTCCAAATAATTACTGATTACCCCATAGCCTCTCAGAAATCTATGTTGCATGGAATATAAAAGCAAACAGTGACCTGTAGGTGATTTCTAGTGCTTGTAGTTACAAAACACTGCACCCCAGCTCCCTTTACGCCGGTGTTGCTTAGCTTTCCCCAAGCCGTGATGATGGACAGTGGTACTTAAGCTTAGAGAAGGAGGCCCTGAGACCCTTCCCGCATCACTGCACTAATAGACCCTGAACTTGGCTGAGTGAGCAATTAATTCTTAAACCAGCTTGGCAGTAGAGGTTTCCAAGTAGACTTTTCTTTGTGTCCTCGAACCAAGCATACATATCTACCCTTGGCTCCACTTTGAAAGGCAACTATGTAGAGGGCAGGCAGAGAATAGAGAAATGTAGTGAACTTTCCTAATATTTTATTTACATTTTTACTCTTTGATATATGTTCAGTATGTTCCAAGAGGGCAGATGAACCCATCCATTTCTCTTACTGAAAAATAATATGGTTTCCCTCATTTCTCCCTTCCTTCCCCTCCCTCCCCTACACTTTATAAATAGTGTCTGAGTATCTACTATAGTCAGGCCTGAGTACCTACTGTGGTCAGACGCTACGTTAGATAGTAATGACTATCTGTGGGATCTAGATATTAATAAGGTGCCATTCCTGAGTTGATAACCTTTGCACTCTTGCTGTTCTTTCCCCAGTATCACTCCAACACAAGTTTGTTGCAATGAGAAATGCTGATTTTAGCAGAGGGAACAAGACTTACTGGAATCATGGGAGAACTGCAGAAAAAAAAAAAGAGAAGCCCAAGTGGAAGTCAGGCATTAATCATTTTAAAGGAACACATTTAAAGGTTGGCTGCTATTGTGTTAAAACCATTAGATGTGATTAACACTCTGGTAACTCAATAAATAAGAGCTTTGGTTCATTGAAAGAATCCTGGGTGGTGTGTGGAGGAAGCAGAATGAGAAACATAATCAGAGGGTAGGTAGAGATGCAGGAGGGCACTTCCAGAGGATTTACATGGGGGCCAGTTTTCCTAAAATGCAACCCAGCCAGCTCGCCCTCCCCTTGTGACATGTCCAATGATGCTTTATTCTTGTTCCATAATTGAGGGATATTATAGCTTAGAAGCAATATTTAAAAATGGATTATCTAAATGTATACTGCTTATTATCATGGCTCAGTATATTATGTGTATAGGTTGCAAAGTACTTTAAGGATTAAGATGTAATTAATTTTTTATCACTTTAATTTCTAGTGTTGCTCCCTATGCCCCCTTGCCTTCTGTGTTTCCTAATAGAAGTTTTCTAGAGATGCTTGAGTATTTTTTTATCCCACAGCTAACAATTGTCTCTTGGTATAACTCTTATAGTAACAATTCAGATGAAAATATGGCTGTGCTAGAAGGAGTGCTTTTCCTTGACAAAACACCTTTCTTATATATTGTAAAAGTTTATTATAAGAGTATTATTTATATTTATATGAAGTGGTTTACTTTGCCTGTTTATTTTTTTAATTTTTATTTAGACAGGGTTTCCTGTGACCCAAGTTGAGCTTTAACGTGCTGTATGATTAGGATAGCTGGATTTAAACTCTTGATCCTCCTACCTCCATCTCCTGAGTGCTTGGGCTACAGGCATGATGAACACACCCTGCTTGAACTAGCTTTTTGAATTAAAAAAATGGTAATGGAAATTAAGTGGTGTTAGATTTTATCTTCATAGAAATCTAAGCAACAAACAGTTTATACATTGTAGACTCTTGCTAATGAGCATAGACGAGAGAGATGTTTCTTCACCATGTCAGCGACTTTTTATACTATAGTGTAAATTGTAGTTGAGGGTTTTGTTAGAACCCATATCATATTCTAATGGTACTCTAGCAAAGTCCTATGAATAGAAGGGCAAATAACAAATAACATAAGAGGCAGAATTCCATATACAAACCCTAGAAAAGATAACACTAAATGCTGAATTTTTCTGAGATGATCGGCTTTCAAGTAAATGACTCTACTACTGCTGTGATGATGCTCATTGATAGTATTAAATACAACCTGTCATGTCCTCTCATGAAATCTTTAAGGGAAATCCAACCATTCTTCATTTTCCTGGAAAAAAACACCCTTACTTTTATTATTAAATAGAACTCATGGATTTTTCATTGTTTATCCATGCATGGCATGGCTGAGCATAGCCCCCAAACTCCCTTTCTTTATCTCAGAAATGATTAGTGAGCTAGTCTCTCCTTAGTCTCAATTAAGATCAAATGCTTATTAATGAAACCTTGGTTAAATTTACCTTCTGTCCATAGCTCATTGAATTTTGCTGGCTCCCACACAATCCTTGTCCTTGTATTCCCTTCCAGAGTGAGACACCCCATGAGAAAACAATGTCTGCTTTATAAATCTAAACACATCCACCTAGCAACCTAATTTCCTACACCAAACTCTTCGTAGTCATATTTGCGTTGCTCTATAAAGGAAAAGCTTCCCCTTTCCCCTGAGCCTTGAAGCACTAGTAGATCTTGGTCAGAATGATTTTGTCTTTTGCAACAGTTCCTTATAGTCCCCTTGCAATTACCCTTTTGGGTAAAGCAACATCTTAGTAAGAGAAGCTTTTGTTTTATTTAAAATACTTACATTTGTCAGATACTGTGACAGTGTTTCAGGGAATGCAGACAAATTAAGAGAAAGTTCCTAACAATCTTTTATCAAAATAATTTAGGCATAAATCTATTCTCCCCCCCCCACCAATGTGTGTGTGGTGTATGCATATAGTCAGTTTCATTTGTCCAGGTGGGTGCATGTAGAGGCCACATGTTGAAGTTGAGTGGCTTTCTCAATCACTTTTCTACCTTATATTTTGACAGGGATTTTCACTGAATGTGGACTTTGCTCTTTCAGCTGGGCTGGCTGATTAATTAGCCCTAGGGATCCAGCCCAGGTATCCTCCTCTCTCTAACCCTCCAGTGTTGGGGTTACAACAGCATGCTACCATGCCTGAATTTATGAGGGGTGTTGGGGATCCAAATCCAGGCCCTCATACTTTCATAGGAAGAACTTCATTCACAGGAACATCTTCCCAGCTTGAGAAAAAATAATATTTTTGTTGGGTTCACATATTTTGGTGCATTCCTCTGGAATATTGGTATTCTGCAGGGGACAGAATATTTAGATTCTGATGTTACAACAACTTTTGAGATCGGAAAAAAAAAAGACATTTTAACTAGAGAAAGGGCATGCACGTCTTATTTTTGATTTTACGCATAAGGTGCTCAAAGCCAAGTAGGTGTTGAGGCCTAGGAGTTCATTTTCCATTTGAAAAAGCCAATACACTTACAGAGAGATGACTGGACAAAGAGAAAGGGAGATTAGAGTCCCAGGGGCAGTGAATAGTAGGACAGTTGCTAGAAAACATGATAAATAGTTGTTTATTTGGGTTTGTTATGTAGAGAAGAACTAGCCTCTTTCTGGTATAAGAAAGAGAAGCACCTGCCCAATGGGATGTGTGTATGCCGGTTCTAAGCGGAGAACCACTCTGGAGACATGGGTGACTAAATCATTTTCATGCGGAAGTTGAGTATCTTGAGGTGGCTTGCCTTTCCTTTAATTTCATTGACTCTCTCATCACGGAGGATAGTTCTTTATGTTCCACATCTACTTAGCAGATATTCACTTTAATGTATTAATAGTCATAGTTGTACTCTTGAGTCTGCTGCTGCGGCTGTTAGAGACAGCTGTTCTGTGGCTCTCCTCACCAGAGTCAGTAACAGTGGAGAACAGTAAACAAGAGAGGCAGCTCCATCCCCAGACTTCCTTTCCAAGGTCAAAGCCCTTGAGTGCCTTCACTTTGCAGAACATTCTTCATGTGGCTGCTACCGAGCCTGTTGGGCTTAATTCTGTTTTTAATGAGTTGCACACCTGTGTCCCTGGCTGGTTGCCCTTTACACAGTGGGAAGAGGCTAGGGGGAGTGAATTCCTCCTTCACCTAGGCCCTAGGATTGTAAGTGTGTCTGCATGCATTTTGTTCAACATCCCAAGGATGGATAGTATTCGGAACCTTTTCCCATTCTATCCATGCTCAATCAAATACAGGCTTACCATAGCCTAGTGAATTTCCAGATTGCTCAAAATACTGAAGAAAACCATGCCTCAGACATGTTTGTTTTGTTAATTTTTTTTTGCTTAGGAAATTTTCTGAGGCTCAGCTTAAAAAGGATGGTAGTAAAGACTGTGAAGTCTTGAATTTTGGCTTCATATTCACAATAAAACATATAAAAAGAAAAACAACCCTGAAGGATGTCATAAACTGTCAGCGTACCACTCTGCTGAGTATTTTAATAAGGATCTGTGTTGAGTGGATGCAGGTTGAGAGTGAGAACTCAGGTTTCTATTGATCGTTATCAGATTTGAAGAAAATGCCTGGATAGATTTCATCAATAATTAAAGGGTATATTAGGAATGTACTGTATATGAAATATTTAGAAATTCATTTCAGGGAGCTGTTAGAGAACATGAAAGAAAGAAATAATCTCTCCTGGAGGTACTAAAAGAGACAAAATTAAAAGTCCTCCATCGGATCCCATCTATAGACACATGTTAAGGTATGTTGAAATATGGAGGGTAATGTCACCAGTGAACAGTGGCTGCAGTGTAACCTTAAGGTTCCAACCTTAGCAGGATACTGGCTGTGGCTTCGGGGTTTATGACTGAGTTTCTACTCACATGACAAACCTTATGTAGCATCATCCAGGATGATGAAGAGATGAAGAAACCTGGGCACAAAGACCAATCTTAATACCTGAAAATATGCTACTTTGTTATAAGGGTTATTTTGAGTAGAAGACAGCGAAAGAAGAGAAAATACTGAAAGAGAGCCTTTCCTGCTTGTCTGCTTAGAAGCAGGAGGTAAGTTTTCTTCTGTGGAGACCGTCCCTTCTTCTGCTCTAGCTAGAGCTACCGTTATCACCATAGTCAGAGACAGCACTGAGATGGATCTGTACAAACGAGTCTCACCAATGTAACTCTGATGTCTTTGTTTTTCCCTATGTGTTTCCTTTTTTCCCCACTTAATGACTACTATCAGTCAAAACCCATTTTTTTTGTTGTACATTTCCTCCTCAGTGAATTTATTGACCTTTCAAAAAGTGCTGTAATAACTCCAAGTGAATCTAACTATCTTTTGCGTCTCTACCTATCTTCTATGAAGGCCTCTAAATATACAAGTATTAAAGGGTGTCTTTTTCTCCTGTTAGTCTTTATTTTGCTAATTCTTAGTGCCCAGTTCTAGAATCTGAAAGGTTAGAGCATGTTTACCCCTTCCTTCTCCTTTTAGGTACCATATCAAACCTGTGGGTGTCAGTGAGGGCACAGTGAAACCGCAATATTATGTGCGTGTGCGTGCACGTGTGTGTGTGTGTGTGTGTGTGTGTGTGTGTGTGTGTGTGAAACAAGACAGTGTAACTGGGCATTTTGTGCTATGTTTGATGACGTGTACAAAGCTATGGAGAACAAAGGGCAATGAGTATGAAGTGAAGGTTGTAAACTAGGGGAACTTTCAAGGTTTGCTCCCACAACTTCTGCTCAGCATCCCTTGTCTTTGGAAATGTGATGTTTTTTCCTTCTAGGTATGTGAAGGGCACTCTCCTGTTGTTTTGAAATCTTACTTTAAATTCTCCTTAGTTCCTTCATCCTTATGATCTCCACCAAAGAATTCAGATGCAACACATAGAACAGAGGAGAGTGGAGAACTCACAGCAGGCAAGAGTGGACAGTGGCTGAAGGGACCATCTACTGATCTATATTTTCATCAGACTTTATTCTATTCCCAAAGTCTCTAGAGCAGATATCTTTTCCTGAGTTGTGTTTTTCTATCCATGGGTTTGACAAGTCCAGTTCGATTGATTCTTTCTAAATGGGTTAATACTATGTCCTTGTTCTTACTGGAGAGTCTACTTTGTAGTAATCTTGTAAATTTTAGATTGTTGTCTATTAATGATATCTCTTCCCAGAGCCAGAGATATGAAGGAGAGGCCATTCTATTGACCAGAAATCAGAGTCCTGCTATTTCAATTTTGACTTTATAGAATGTTATTTATGAAGGAGGTGTCCATCCCAATGATCTCCAAGCCTGCTAGTATCTAATTAGCTACCTAATAACCTGATATTTTGACCTACTTCAGAGGACAAAGGGCAGGAAAAACAGAAGTCCTTCCTGATAGATCTTAAATTCATTCAGCTTCAAAATTTCTGTATGACAGTAACTGTGTCTGAGAGTAATATGACCTGAAACTCATGAGTTTGAAAACTCTAGTGTGTAGTCTTCACCAGAATAAAATTAGATTCATTAGATCTCATCTTTCAAGTTATTGCTTCCAAGGAAAGATTACTGGTACCCGAAACAATATTTAACACATAATAGTCTCTTGATGCATTTTTGATAACTGAGCAAATAGTAACCATATTTTTTAAACAAAACCCCATGATATGAGGCTTTGGTATGGGGCATGGGGTCCCAATTTATATGGAACAGACTTCATCAAATTCAAGGTGTGGGACTGGTGAATGGCCTCTTTATCTTTTTCAATGATACATCAAGTCACTATTTGTAGCTATTGTGATATGGGTACTAAAAGGAGATTTTATTTGGAGAATGAGTACTTTGCATGAAGTCGAATAGTGTGTCTCCTAAATGCTGTCACTTTTTTGTGTGGAGATGCTGAAGCTACACACCCAGCTCTTGCTCTGTTCAGTTGCCTTGATTAGGGAACAATCTAACATTCCTAAATTATTCACAAGTCTCAGGCTCTGCTGAGGACTAACAAATGTCAAATGTGGTAATTGCCATCCAAGCAGGAAGAAGAATTGATTTAAATGTGCGCATTTAAATTAACAGGAATGTAGAACTAGAAAAGTGACCCCAGCTTTTCCTTAAGTGCCCACACAATTAAATGCAAATGGTTTCCTGAGGTGTCCCATGCCAGCTGTTCCTCAAGTCTCTCAAATGTGAAAGAAATGTCATTCACTGTGCCATCCTAGGGCAGAGGGCCAGACACTCACTAAAACCTCTATTGTGTTTATCCAGAGCTAATCTGCATGAACCCATGTAATGCAAACATAATTTGAAATGTTGATTTCTGCTTTTTTTTCTTTTTTAAACTATACTCTACTCTGTAATAATTAAATTTTGGGTGCTTTCTTTGTAACCTAGACAGCTAACCACACAATGGCTTTAAGGGAAAGATGGAGGTCACTATATAATCAACAGAGAGGTCAAAGAAATTTAATTATTCATTTGTTTATTTCTTTGATAAGTACAAGTCATTCTAGGAGTCTAAGCACTACAGTGTGGTTAAGCCAAAACAAGCAAGGTCTCTGCCTCAGAGAGTCTGTATCCTCCTGGGCAGATACATAATAAACAAAATGAATTAGCAGCCAATAATGTTCAAATATTAATAAAATCAAGCTAGGAAGAAAGTGGAAAAGTTGAAAGGGCTTAGACACTTCACCGAACAAATGTCATTTATACAATATTGCCAGAATTAAAGCACACAATGGCCTCTGTGGGTCCATAGTCCATGTTTATATAAAAAGTATGTTTTTAACCTGAAAGTCATATTTAACTGGATGTCTACTTTCTCTTGCAAGATTGCCCTTGAATTACATTTTGATGTAAAGAAGGTGGTCATGGGGAGCTATGGAAAAAAAGGATATGTAAGCAAGAGATTCATTTCTATAAACTGCCAGTAAGTGAGGAACAGTGTAACAAATGTTTAGTTGAGGGTTGTGTTTGGACAAGACTGCAGAGGGTCTTATAAGCCACAGCATATTGAGTGTGACTGGAAGCCATAGGAATGTTTGGTGAAAATATCTTGATCTGTTCTTTCTTGTTTGTTTGTTTAAATTATTACTTTGGTTTTGGAATTGAGAATCATCAATGGAGGTGGCAATCATAATGTGCCTGATTTGAAGGAAGGTGGGCATTATGGCAGGGATGAGAAACACTCAGATTTCATATTTATTTTAAACAAAGGATCAATAAGAATTTCCAGAGGATTGCTCATGCTGTTCCAGCAGCCCAATGATCCCAAGGTATTATGTTCAAGTTATCATTTCAAAAGACCCTGTATAGCCAGAAAAGACACTTTTTAAAATCAAGATTTGTGAAATTGTTCTAGCTTTAAGTTAGATGTAAGAGAGATGGAGAAGAATTGTGGAAAGGAGCCTGGACTGGCACCTAAGTTAGTAAAGTGCTGGCTACACATGCATGAGGATCTGTTTTCAGATTCCCCAAACCCATGAGAAGTCTGATGATGCTTAGTTCACATCTGTAATCCCAGCACCTCTGCAGTAAGATGAGAGTCAGAGACTATAGAACACCGGAAAACTTGCTGGGTAACTATCAACAGCTAACAAGAGAAAGAAAGAACAGCTACCTTCTCAAACAAAGTAGAAGGTGGGGGCAGATAGCTGGGGTTGTCCTTTGACTGCCACATGTGAGCTATGTGATGTGTGGACCATAGACAGACAGACGAGCAGAGACAGACAGGCAGACAGACAGACAGACACACACACAGACACACACACACAGACATGGGGGATTAAAAAAGAACTGAAGAAGCACAAGGAGGAATGACAATTTGAAAGACACAAACCTTATGGAGTCTCCAGCTTTTAACATAATGCTAGAGTTATATTTGCCTCTCTTGTGACTCTCTCAGGAGAACATCATTGATAATAGGTATTTGCTAAGACTTGAGCCATGAGACTTAATTCTGAATTCAACCTGCTACATATAGAAAATCATCTATTTACAGTGGTTTGGAATACTCAGAAGTATTTCTTCTCTGTGGAACTTGAAAGAATGGTAAGGACAATGTAGAGGCTTCCCCTGGGAACAGGCAGAATAATAGTACCTCAAAAGCGTCCAGATTGGAATCTCCAGAACTTTCGACAGTTGTACATTTCCTGGTAATGGGGAATTGATGTTCCTGGCTTTCTGACTTCAACCTAAGGAGCTTGGCCTGCATTATCTGGGTGAGTTGGTATACTCTTGCTGATGCTTTAAATGCAGAAGGAGACAGAAGAGTTAGTGCTAGAGTGGTACAATGTGAGAAAGATTTCACCTGCCATCACCATCTTTAAGATGGAAGAGAGCAAAGAGCCAAGGAGTTCAGGCAGTTTACAGAAGCTGGAAACAAGAAAGCAGACCGCCTATAGCTGTTGCTATGGAGTGTCCATCAGAGAGGACTCCTCAGACAAAGTCTATAACCAATTGAAGTTCTTTCTTCAGGAGCGCCAAATGTTTACAGCAGGGGGTTTTTAAAGGAAGAACCATATCTTGCTATCTTGCTCAGCAGCTGCAAAGGGAGGTTTTGTGCAAGCAAACAGTTTAATAGAAGCTACGATAAGCAGTTAGCTGGAGGGGGAGGTTTGCACAAGCAGGCAATTTAGCTGAAGTTATATTAAGCTAGCTGGGGCATCTTCACCTCGGGTTCCTAGAACAGAGTTGGTAAAATTTCCATGGGATTTGTCATCAGGGATGCCAAATTGTAGTCAAAGCTAAAATGGTCTCTGCATGAACACAGGAAGGAAGAACCTCTACACTATCTCGCCCTGTCACAGTACCTGAAGTGTCTTTGATTTCAGCCCATTGAGGTCCATTTTAGATTTCCAGCATTCATAAATGTAAAATATTGAATTTGTGCTATCATGAAATAATAAAAGGCTAAAGTCATAGGACTTTGCTATGGTAATAATGGAAAATTCATATACTCAACCTAGTAGATGTAAACAAAACCAGCCTGATATCTTCCATCAAAAACACTAACAATTAAACATCTCTCTTTTATACACAGCGGAATCTTGGCAAGAGAATTGAAATCAGAGAATTACCTAGATGAGGGAGGGAGACAGATATAATTTCATATTTTTTTTTTGCAAATTCTGTTTGTGCTTACCATCTCAGCTCTCCAGACCAAACCTGAAGATTTGGTGTGAGGTTGTTTTTCCTGCCACATCGACATTTCTATGACCTTCACCTCTGTAGCTGTAAGCTCCTGCCAAATACAAACTTATCCATCGGACTTAGCTTAGTCCTCAGTGAATGACTGACTGTCAAACTAACAGGTGAATAAATGAATGAGTGAATGAACCGTTTCCTTTATTTTCGACAGAGTTGTAATTTGCCAGTGCATGTATGTCAATGGTGCATGCTAAGAAAACCACAAGTTAAGCTTGACTTTGGGCAAACAACTTTGCAAGCTTGACAGATCCATTTGTTATACAGGGTCATATTGTTGTAATTATTGTCCCTTAGCATTAACATGTGTCAGGAGCTAAACTTTAAAATGCGGCAAATCTTTGATATCCAATCTCTCCCTTTGTTGCTTGACCTGGTCCCTGACAGATGAGCGATTCAGTCTGAGAAGTCATCTGCAGCCCCCTCAGAATGTTGGAATAACGACAGCCTTGCTTCTGGACTGGGAACAGGACAGCATGATGGGTGCTGAATTCAATTCACAGGAGAATTTAGCTGACATGGAGGACTGAGTTAGAGCGAGCATGGCAGAGTGGGGATGAGAGAACAGAAGAGATCCCTGTGCTGCTTTTGGCTGCTTTCAGTCTAAATATGTGATGCAGAATTCAGTGATTGCTTCCTGTACAGGACTCCTTGCTCTACCCGGGACACCATTCAAGATACCGAGAGGGGGGCAGCTGTGAATCACCCAAGCTGACATTGATTTCCTGTTTGTCATGTGTCAGACACTGGACTGAGCACATTGCAAACAGGATCTTACTTCATTCTCAAAACAGTTGTGAAGGGGCAGAGCAATTACCATCCTCACTAAACCGATGGGGAAAATTAAGCCTAGTGACAATAACTTACCTAAGGGCACACTATAAATGGCAGATCTGAGACCTGATTCAGAAGCCAATTTCCTTAATCAATACACAGCTTTGGTCTTTAATGACTGAACCTAATAATCTAATTGTTCCACTTTTTTTTCTAGTAGAGAAATTAAGACACATAAAAACTGAACTTACGAGGCAAAATGGAATAAATGCTGTATAAAAGGAATGAGGTAATCAGCATTATGGAGAATGCAATCTAGGCAGGATTTAAGCTCCAGAGGTTACAATATCAGCACCTATTGGGTGTTTATTCTCAGTCAGCTGCTTTCCCTCCACTTGTTTACCCATTCATAAAATATTCACTGAGTACCAGCTACTCATCTGGTAACTTTCCCAGTATATAAGGCTCACTAAAAAATAAAACAGATAAATATACTTGCCTTTTTCAATCTTGCTTTCTCCCAGAGTCAGAGAAGGGGGAAGAAATGAATTATCTATATGTACTTTATACACACAAGCACACATGTGTGTATATAAATCACACACATGTACAGTTTTTTAAACATTAAAGGGAATGGAATACAATATGTGGTGATCATGAGTTAGGACACTGAACTTCTTCACTGAATCCTATCAATGGTCCTTGAACTCATAGGAGGTACCTGCTATTTTTGTACCTTATTTCATGCTGGGAAACTAATTTAGGGAGGTCAATTAGTTTGTTCTAGACATTAATGAAGTCTTTCTCTGACAATAGGTGCTTTTTAGGCATTGTTTATGATGCAAATGTGACCAAGCCTTAGAACCACATTTTATACAACCAGTTCAAAAAAATGACATCAAGAAACTTGAGGGACTGGAGAGATTATTCAGTGGTTAAGAGTGCTGGCTGCTCTTCTAGAGTATCAGGGTTAAATTCCCAGAGCCTACATGTTGGCTCACAATTGCTTATTACTCTAGTCTTCTGGGATATGACAGTCTCTTCTGACCTCCTCGGATACCAGGAATGAATGTATGTGGTGCACAGACATACATGCAGACAAAACACCTATGCATAAAAAAATTAAATAAAAGAAATTCAAGTTCCAAGCATATAAATCTCTTAGGGGAATAATGTTCACGTTTGGGAAAAATGTCTAGTTCACCAACTTGCACAAGAAAAAGCCTGATGGAGACTGTGGCATATGACACCAGTGACATTAGCATAAGGAGATTGAACCTAAGAAACCTCCCTCCTCCAGCTCTTTTAGATCTTCTGAAACATGTCTACTCTTTCCATGGCCTTTGGAAACTAGGCTGTGGGGTCAGTGCAGGGCTTACATTTTCAGCCTAAATATTGCTCTCCAGCCTAAAACACAAGTGTGACTTCCTGACATCTGTTTCAACACAAGCTAAGTGTCATTAAAAATGGATGTACCTGAAAGAGAACTGGACTGGACATCTTCAATTAGCACCACAATGTGCTTGCTATCCCCCAAATCCTGGTGTTTGAGGGCCCTGCCTCAAAAAATAACTTTTAAAGTCCTATCATGAATCTTTGGTGTGAGTAGGTACGTAAATGTTCAACCAGTACAGGCCTTAGAAAGATGGCCAGGTACTAGATATGTTCATCTTTTTACCAAACTGTATCTTGTCATTCAATCTTTAGCACCCAATGAGAGGATATGTGCCATACTCCACCCCTACTGCATAGGAAACAAAAACACTAAGTGTCCAAAATGCTTAAGTGGACCAAGGATACATCACCACGGAGTAGTGGAGCAGGATTAGCTTGATTCCTGCTGTAACTCTTCCAGAGTAGTTTCTCTAGGTGTTGCCGATACATATAGACAAGAGATTCCTGCCATCTAGAAACTTAGAGCCTGCTGGAATAGATCGGAAAATTAATCAAAATATCGATATGCAGTCATATTAGAGTCATGTTGATATTTGTAAACATTGGTTAATGTGTAGAGAAAACAGTAAGAAAGGCATCCAAGGAATTTGAAAGGCTTTCCTTCTCTTTCCTCTTTTCCACAGGATCCTGGAGACAGAGATCCAGCAGGAATGGGCAGTACCATCATTCTGAGCTATATGGATAAGGCTCAGTCTGTGGGTGGTAAAGACCTCATGGCTTAAGTTTTTGAGAAGGACTAAGGTGACCTCAGTTTACATGCCTAGTACTTGGTGGGACATGGAAGGCTGACATCCCTTTCCATGGAGTCTGTGGATAGTTCTACATGGTCTCTTCAGAAGGTCATCTGCTGTGGAATAATACTTTTGTACACCGAGAAGATGTATTGCTCTTATTGTTAATAAAGAGTAGATTGACAAATAGCTAGGCAGGTAGAGGTTAGGTGGGACTTGTAGACAAAAAGAGAATGCTGGGAAGGAAGGTGGAGTCACTAGCCAGATGTAAAGGAAGCAGGAGATAAATGTGCTATGTTGAGAAAAGGTACCAACACATTGTAGAATGTAGATAAGAAATAAGGATGAATTTAAGATATAAGAGCTAGTTAGCAATAAGTTTAAGCTATCGGTCAAGCATTTATAATTAATAGTCTATCTCCATGTAGTTATTTGGGAGCTGGTTGTTGGGACAGAACTGATTGGCGGGACAGAAAAACTCTGCCTACAGTCATCAGGATTTTTAACCCCTGCTCTGGGCCCACAGCCCAGTTTCCAAAGGCCATGAAAGGGTAGACATGTTTCAGAAACCAGAAGAACTAACAGAGATTAAATATGGAGAAATGATTGAAGTTGAAGCTGACAGCTGCGTTAAAGCCTAAGCTTACTGTAGCCCAACACCATACTTCCATTGGTGAACAGACTAACAGAACAGCCCCAACCAAAGAAAGAGGAACAAATGCCATGTATGGATACAAGGAATATCAGAGAATTTATGGCTAGCTTTTCCCCAACACTGCATTCATTTTACATAAAGGTTTCAATATATTCCTAAGATATATTGAAAGTTCTTAGAAAATAGAAAATGATTGAGGCTTAAGAAAACAGGACTCCTGTGGGCAGCATGGGAGGTAGAAGTTTCTAGAATAGTCCTAGGTGCATTACAAATGTCAGTGTCGATTTAATGGAGAAATAACTAGAAAAAAATGACTGCAGATGTGTTCTTGATTAGGTGCCTCAGAGAGAGAGGACCTGGTAATGAAGAACTAATTACACTATTGAAGGGTGAATTACATGGAATTAGTTGAGTCAGCTAAGCAGTCATATCTATACAGGCATATAGGTAAAACTTAATTTCTTTCTATTCTTTATTAGTTTATCTTTAATAGTCAAAAGCTTTGTTTTGCACTGTGTACACAAATATAAGTAGAAAGATCAGAATTAAGCAATTGTTTTACCTTTGTGGGTTAAAATATTGGGCACCACAGTCCAATAGAGACTTCAATGACACATACATTCCATGTAGGCATGTTCCAATATGGCAGCTGATGACCACATGTTGACACTGAGATCTTAATGTGCTAATATGCTTAAAAAATTAGTTCAATGAGCTGAATTGCCTCGTGGCTGATCTATTGAATAAAAATTTTTATTTAATAGTCATTTGAAGCAAAATCCATGTTACATGGTATTAGTCTTAACTATATAAATGTTGTATCTGTGAATTCTCTTACATTCCAGAAAAATTTAGTAGTATCCTGAGGGATTTTATGCAGTTAAGAGAAAAAAGGCTTGTTGTGAAGAAGGGGAAAGTGGAGAGGACTCAATTCAAACACATAAGACAAACAACAAGGGGGAGGATAGAAACTGAAAGACCAGTTGTTTGACCTGAACAAATAAGATGCTGAACCTTGTCAACTGATATCAGAATAGCTTAGTTTGGTTTCGTAGAGCAGTTCAACATGTCTTCCAGCTTTGCCGCAGGCAGCAAGTTGAGAGAAGTGCGTATTATTTATATTCACCTGGCATAATTTGTTATTCTGCTTTTTCTGGTGGCAATAATGAAAGTGGTGGAGTTAGACTGTGTTCTCCAGAGTATAGGTACTCCTGCCAAGAGCAGAAAACTTTCATCTTGCAAAGCCTCAATCAGCCAGTTTCTCATCTGCCTCCCATAAATCATCAGGAAGGAACAAGCTCATTATCTCAGCACCAGGGACAAAAGTCTTTTACATGACACTGAACTTTCTGACTACTGCGAACATGGCAGCTTGCCATTCCATATTTCACAGGTGTGCCGGTCCCTTTCACAACCTGGGTCAGAAGTTTGAGGCTATGGCCCAAAATTTCAATTTTCTTATGTGCCGTGACTTACAGTGGGCCCATGTCCAAAGGTAATTGGACCCAGTGGTCTGTGGATTTGCTTGGATGTTTTGTAGATTTAATAGGCTTGGGGAAAGGGAATTGGGAATTTCTGTTCCCAAAGATAGTCCCTCTAAAGGAATTAGGAAATGTCTTTACTTTGGGAAAGTACCTCCATGCTGCTTCACTGAACGCTTGAGTAGAGGCTCCTAGGAAGAGACTATTTAGCTTTGTTGTGTTAAAAATGATTTATAATCGGCACGTGTTAGTCGTACATGTGTAGGCTACAGTAGTGTCCCACACAGTCAGGCGGTGTGGAACATTGGATGAGGGATAATGGCAGTTACCTTCCCACCTTTCCCAGTGTTTCATGTTAGGAATATTCAGAATCCTTTCTCTTAACGATTTTGAAACATAACTAATTGTTGTCACCCATAGCAATGCTACCATGCTCTAGGGCATTAGAAACTGTTCTTCCTCTCTAACTGTCTTTCTCGTTTAACCACCATCTCTCTATCCTCCACAGATTTTATCCTTTCTGGCCTCTGATACCCACAGTTTTAAACAGAAGCAAAACAAATACACTTCTGAGGTCAGAAACAAAATAACATAGTGAAAATTGCAAAATAATATAGTGTGCGTGCATATGTCTACCAAGTTGAAATCTTGAAACTCAGGCTAGTCATCATGAAAGGAGAGTTTTCAAGACCAAAAGACAGTGTGTGATAAATGAATAGAAGTACAATACAAGCAATTGTGATGGAGACTATCAGTCCTGTATCTTCATTCTGTAGTTCTCTCTAGATGGCTGGCTAGGTTATGAAACCCTGCAAACTACTACACATGTAATTATTAAACCCCTAAATTTCCCATGATTCTTAGTAAGAGGAAAATACACAAAAATGGTCTTTTTCCTTTCCGAGTGCACAGCTGCCATAGATGCTGTGTGAGGGACTCCTGAACACCTACCTGCCTCCTGAGCCAGAAACAGCCATTTCTACTTGAGTAAATCTTTCCTGTAATGGGTCAAAGAATGAGCAGTTTAGTTTTCAGAACCATGTGATATCTGTCTTAATTACTTAAATTGGTAACAAAGGGGACAAGAATATGTCAGTTGGCAAGCATGGTGATGCTGTAATAAATTTCATGGACATCAAAATTTGAACTTTATGTAATATTGCTTGTGTTTCTTTGGGGCTTTTCTCAAGTACTTAAAAAGGTAAACCACATTGTAACCAATCAAGCTACTAAAGACAAAGTTAAAAAGAATGAAACAAACATATTTAAAACAACCAAGATTACAGAGGAAATGTGGCCTGTGTTCTGCCCTTTTCTGAACTCCACACCATGGGCTATGCACACAGTGACAAAGTGTAAATATCCGAGACAATAACTATAAATACCACAAGTGCCTAGACTTTTAGAAGTGTGGCAGCCTTGTGCTCTTATTCTTCTATAGGACTGAGACCCATGCTCTGCTCACGGTGAAACTTGTATGAGTAGGTATCGTTATCAGGGACAACAGAGCAAAATATATTTTTATGGTGCAGTAGGAAGATCACTGAACAAGATCTAGGAGAAAACCCAGATCAGCTCCAACCATATGCAAAGGTTTATTCATCTTGGTCCTCTCACTGGGGAATAATGATTGTTTTTTCTCTGTCATGGGATCACTGTAAAAAAACCAGAGGGATTATGCTTTTTGAAATGCTTGATGAAGATTACCTATCCTGGGTGCATGAACTTGCTTTTTGGAGACCATTCCCTAAGGTGGGATGCCTTGCTCAGACTTCATGCCGAGGGGAGGGCCATGGTCCTGCCTCAAGCTGGCATTCCAGACCTTGTAGACTTCCCAGGAAAGGCCTTACCCAGCCTGAGGAGTGGATGGGGGATGGGACAAGGGGAAATGGGGGGGCAGTGCAAGAAGGAGGGGGGAACTGGGGTTGGTATGTAAAATGAAAAGTAAATTTTTTAATAAAAAATGCTTGATGAAGATAAAAGGTATTCATGGAAGAACACATCAATAAGTTAACCAATACCAAATAGTGAACACTAAAAGCATACATACAAATAATGTCATACAAACTGACCTGGGTGCTTTTATGTATATATATATATATACATACATACATTTATATTCTACATATATGTATGTGTGTGTAATGTATTAGTAATACCCTATGTATTTTTAGTAATTTTTAAGTAATACCCTAAAAGTTCTGGGTCTGATATAAAATTTCTCTTTATAATTATGGGGCAAACATACTCCACAAGTGGAGATATATATATATATATGAGTGCTTTTATATTTGTGAAATGAAATAATGCACAAAGCTCTTTGCCTGGAATGCTTTGTCTTTTAGTAGCACTGCCATCTTCCCACACATGAATCACTTTAAACAATACCACTTTGCTGAGACTAGTCATATCTTTTTTCACTTTTTCCAAACCCTAAAACACTTAAGGAAGTTGGAATATTCTGTGAGCACTTTATATGCACAGAGATATTAAACAATGGCTTAAAGAAGAGGTTAGTGAAAGACAGAGGCTTCATATAAATAGTTCTTCCTACTATTCTAAGTAGCTAATAACAAGATAGTGACCAAAGAGATAGCAACCATGCATGATGTTTGTGCATGTGTGTATACACGTGTGTAAGATGGAAGGGCACGTTCAGAGCTTCCTAGACCTCGATGGAGGGGGGAGGACCTTGGACTTTCCACAGGGCAGG